>JAAGNO010019534.1:0-15840 GCA_033439905.1 Ceryle rudis | reverse complement strand
ATATGTATTTGTATATATTCCATTTTTATTATTATTATTATTTTAATTTTTGTTAAAGTTGTTCTAGTTTCCTTTTCTACAGGCTAAGTCTCTCTCCCTTATTGCCTTTCTCTTCCCCTTTGGGGAGGGAGAGGGGTTAACAGAGAACATCTGTTGTTGGTCTTAGGGGCCACCCTGACCCTAAACCGTGACAGAAGTATACATACCTTTGAGAGGAATTTAGGTGTTCCTGGGACACTAGGGGCCCATTTTTCCAAAGAACTTTGAGATGCATGCTGTAGAATGAGTGAGATCATATAAAAAAAAAAAAGTAAATCTACATTTATAAACAGTGCCAGGGCTATATTCTGACTTACAGGCCTAGAAAAAATGTACTACTGTACTGTTAAACTTTAAGCCACAGATCAGGGTGGCCATGTGAAAACTACATTTTTGGAATGATTTGTGGACCCAGCTAACTCCCAAAACATGCTCAGATTTCTTTGGAAGAGTGCAAGTCAACTTAGGCTGAAACTGCATAAGGAATCAGCCTAAAAACTGATTGATTAGATGATTAAGATGCAGCCCTGTCCCAAATCCTCACACTGCTTAACCACATAATAAAGATGAAGAATTTCCTTTCATCAATATAACACCACCTTTTTTAAATCTGTACTTGTAATACCAGCAACAGATGAGTTGAATCAGAAAAAACAATGCAACACTGAGATTGGTTTTTTTCAATTTTATTTTAAGCAAGGCAAAGAGTGTAAACAGGAAGATATGAATAAGAAAAAAAAATTAAGAGAAAAGATGGATGAACCACAGCACAGATGAAAAGTTTCAGACTTAATGTTTTCAGTAACATAAAGGAGCCCAACCAAGTAGTTCAGAAAATAAAATATTTTTGGGGTTTTTTTGATCTGTAAGGATATATCAGAGAAATTATACTAAACAGTGAAGTGTATAATCTATTTGCTCTGTACCGCATAGAATTAAAACTTAATATATTCCCTCTAAACCTAAGATCTGTGCCTAAACCAATGAAACAAATTAAAAAAAAAAAAATCCCACATACATGGGTGCAGTCATTTCAGGTCCCTGAACAGATTCAGGTCTTATCTAACAAAAGAAATGAAGACCACATAAGAAATTCTGGAAAGACAATCTGATTCTGTAAGGAGTACATAGTATGAGGAAAAGGAGCAGGTGACGCAGCAGTTGGCACATTACTGAAAAAAATATGGCAAAATGCTGCAATATGATAATCCTTTTGAAGCTGTAATTGAACTACTTATCCTGGCTTTGTCCTCTTTCATGTAAGTTCTGTTGCTTATCCTTAAAGGAAACATCACTTTCTCTGTGTGCTTAGATAAACAGTCCTCTAATATTAAATTTACGCTGCTATTTACTAGACTGGACCAATTGCTTCATTTAGAATCACAAATATATTGTTATCCCATCAATAAAATTACATTTAAAATCTGAACTGGTTTCAGCTTTTGTTTCTATTTTGTGGTCTTAAAAAGCAAAGAAGCATTCCAATCCATAAGCTGGAGTGGACAAATAATGAAAGTAAAAGAATCAAGTCTTCCAGTTGCTTTTATTTTCATAATGTAATGCACACATCCATACTGATATAATGAAATCATTAAAAGGGGTGATCTGCAGGTATATCTTCAATCTGTTAACATTTTGGTTTGATATGTCAAGTAGAGGGACCATTGTTCAAAAATAGAGGCCAATAATAAGGAAATAAAAATTTCTCTAGGTTTAGAATTTCTATATTGTTTAGTAGTGCATGTCACTACTGAACTGCCCAGGTAGTGACCCCGTCTTGCAAGCAGGTATACATCACAATCATCTGGACAAGGGAAGGAAATGGTTCACTATGTACCCTGTGGGTAAAGTAAAGGATAATTTAATCTGCTTTACAGAAGTTTTAGTTAGAACTACCAGTCACTGACTGGAAGGACTGGTAATGTGTGGAGAAGGCTGGGTGAGGAATCACTAGGATGGGATGTTCTTTAAGAACAGATTAGACAAATATCAGACAGGAATTTATAAAACACTCTAAAATCAAATGATCTATCAGCCCTCACTTGAAATATTTTGCACAAGTTTGATAATCTAGGTTCATGCACCACGCATGAAGCTCTGCTGGGAAGATACAATGAATAGTCTTCTTTTAAGAAGAGACAATAAAATATCTATGTTTGTTTAGAATAACAAGCAAATGCTGAGATGAGACAAATTATCTCTACAAAGACATACCAGGTATATATCTTTCTAACTAGAGAAGGCTCAGTATGAATCTTTTCAGTGCATATAAATACCTAAAAGAAGGGAGTAAAAACCTCTTTTTAGTGGTGTCCAATGACAGGACAAGAGAGACAAAGGGCATAAAGTGAAATACAGGAAGTGCAACCTGGACATAAGGAAACGCTTTCTTACTCTGAGGATGATTGAGTACTGGAACAAATTGCCCAGAGAAGTTGAGGAGCTGCTATCCTTGGAGATATTCAAAAGCCATCTAAACATGGACCTGGGTAACCTGCTTTAGATGGCCTTGCTTGAGCAGAGGGGTTAAACAAGACAACCTCTGGAAGTCTTTTCCAGCCTCAGCCATTCTGTGATTCTGTAATTCTATTTAGGATGAAAAGGAACTATTTAAATGAAAGAATTAAATATTAATACTATTGTAAGATCAAGCAGATGGCTATAAGAAAATGCAGATAAAATAGTTGTCTACCCCCCCAGAAAAAAAAAAAAAAAAAGAAATCTGGAATGATCTTCCAGACTGGGCAGCTGGGCAGTACAACCAAACAATCAATATTAATTTAAAATAGAGTTTAAAAATCTTAACAATGAAACTATTGAAAACGTATTCTTTGGATTAGAAGTTAAGATATCCAATACATAAATATCATCAAAGGAATCTGTTGGGTTTAGCCACACTTATACGGTGTTAAGCTGTGATTTGGGATTTTTTATTAAATACATATAGAAGTCAGAAAAGACTTTATTTCCCCTCTAGAGATTTTCCTGTATCTTTCACCTTTCTTTGACACCCTCACAGAAGTGTTCACAGGTAAAGAAAGAATGTATAGACAGGTGTATAAGTATTTTACACCACTTCCCAGAGCAACATCCTGGAGACACATGTCTTGGATGGGTGTACTTTTCATTGGGAAAAAATGGCTGGATGACCAGGCCCAAATAATGATGGTGAATGGAGTTAAATCCAGTTGGTGGCCAATAACAAGTTATGTTCCCCAGTGCTCAGTGTTGGGTGGACTTGGCAGTGATAGAATAGCCGTTGGACAAAATAATCTTAAAGGTCTTTTCCAATCTAAATGATTCTATAATTCTGTGATTTGCAATAGCATTTGATTTTCTAAAGTCTTTCTTTCTCTCCCACTAATATACTTAGATTACAATGCATCATTCATTTGGGGTAAAGTTTTGGCTCCCAGACAAGACTGATCAGGTACAATAAATTTTTTGATCTATTGTGTATTGCTGGGTGTGATTTGCTGTAGGACGAAGAATGCTCAGGATTCTTTCACATCATTCTGGTGGTTTATGGTTTTGTCTTGTACTATAGTTCTTAATGTTGCTAAAGGAACAGGCGGCTTTTTATGGTCTGTAATACATTGAGTATCTATGAATACCTTCATAATGATAATGTATTTTGTGTTGGATCCAACAGTAAAATTTACTGACAGACCTGTTGTTCCTTCCTAGTCTTATGTTCCAATGAATAGTTGCCACTTCCCTAAATTATAAGGACTGGTGTAGACGGCATCTGTTAGTCACCTCCGGCCTTAGTTTCTACAGCTTCCAAGGACAGAAATGGGTTTCAACGAAAGCAGTTTTGGAAAGAGTGCTTCTTTGTGCTATTTTCTTACACTGCTTTGCCCATTAAGGACTCAGGACAGTCCTTCATTATTTCTTAATAGCATATAGAGTACTAAGGCTTATACTAAGTAAGGTATGTTCACTAAAAAAGAAGTATCTGTGTCCAGTCCTGAAACTCATATACAAGTTTCTGTTGCACAGAATCCTACTGACACTATACAATCCACACACATTTTTATTTCTTCCTGATCCAGATTACACAGACACTGTACCCATCTGCTTAATGGGAAAAAAAAAAAAAAAAAGAAAAGAAAAAAGAAAAAAGGCACAAAATAATTATGTTTGGATAGGTGAATTATTGAGCAATCAACATTTAAGTGTTGCAATATAGTCTTCCCACTCAACCCTACTACTATATAGAATACTTCTGATGCATCCACATGTGTTATTCAGTTAATGAATTTCAAATGATTACTAACTGACAGATTTAGCTGTATTTGCCAGCAGAATATTTTATAATCAGCATCTATACTGACTTTCATGGCTGTATAAATCTTACTGGTTTTCAGCAAGAGAAAAAACTTACTTTTGATCTATGAAGTACCAAAGTACAACCAGGCTCAATTTTAAACAGGAGCTATTTTGTATAATATTTAACTATAAACAATGTTATTCAGGAAGTATCACAGTTTAGTGCTCAACAAAATGTCTGTAAAATGCTGTCATCTAATGAATATAAAGCCAATACTGACTTACAGCTCACTGAGCTCATTGGTATTTGTCCATGGGTCATTGATGGTAAAACAATTTACACCTAATAAGATTGTGTTTGGATACATACCTATGTCCAAGAGTTTATTGTTACAATTATATAGAAGATTTAAAATTATACTGACTTTAAAGTAGCCTTTGTTAAAGAAATTAATTTTAAAGGTAAAAGGATATCCTCATCAGAATCTTACAGCAGGAACCTGTTATTATCTAATACTGCATTACTCCACAACAACAACAACAAAAAAAGACATTAATCTTTAAATCAATACTTTGTTTATTGACTAAACAAAGCTTAAAACTGAATGGGTTGCTGTTGAACACCTGGATGATGGAACATATTTTACAGGACCAGCATCATATATATATTAAAGCAACCCCACAGAAGCCTAGAGTCTACTGGTTCTCATTGGTTTCTAAAAGCCCTTTTATAAGCCAAATTAATGCACTAGAATAGCAGGATTTGTGTGTGCATCAATGCTATATTTCTAGCTGCAAAAGACTCAGGATTCTTTCACATCATTCTGACATGTAAGGAAAACTTTAAATATTTATTTATTTATTTATTTAATTTTATAGGATTTTATATCAGTACATAAAGTTACTAGTTACCATACAATTATATACAAAACTTACCCCAAACTTCAATAAGGTATGGAAACAGACAAAGACTATCTTCAAAGACTAAGCCAGAGAAGGTGCAACGGCCTTAGGAAGTGAAAATCACTTAAATGTGTAGAAAGAATTTATATGGTTATCTCAACGACTGTGGGGTTGGGTTTTTTTTCAGTTTCTACATTGTGAAACACTTTAACCTGTTAAACATCTATTCTATGAATCAATAATATTCTGCTTTACTAATACAGGTAAGTCTAGTCTATCAGTTGACAAATCACAGCATGAAAAACACTTTCATCTCAAAAGCTGTTTTCAGCCTTTGGAGAGGTAACAAAAGGTAAAGCTCTAGCAGTGAAAAGCCTCATTTTGTTACAGTAAAGTGACAGTACAAATGGGCTGGCTCAAATGACTGACTTAGTACAAGTGGAACTTGAAGGACAAACTTTGGCATCCTATTTATCCTTACAAAAATTTACTATCTACAGAACTGCCTCACAATTCTTACCGTAGAATTAATAAAGAAAAGTCGTTGTTTTAAGGAAAGACAAAATTGCTTGCCATTTCTCTAGCTGAATAATATTCTTGAGAAAGTTAGAATCATATAATCATATAAGTTTGGAAAAGACCTCTAAGATCATCAAGTCCAACCATTACTTATCTTCATAATTAACAAATCCAGGACCTGAATGCAACTCTCCTAAATTTAGTTGCTCCACTTAGTCATTTAAGTAAATCCCCCTAATTTTATCTGTTATGAATTGAAATTTTATGTCTGGAAATTAGGTATGCCTGGAAATTGAATGAAGGTGATTTTTACTTTCTTCTGTCCTTCACAATTTTTATGTGTGAACTCACATAACACTTAAATATAGATTAAATGCATATGTACTACCATGCCCTTTTTCACCTCCTTTTGAGTCAAGATGATCAAGAACATTCGTCATGCCAATTCCATGAAAAACTATAAAAGATGAAACTACAAAAGTGTATTCTAAACAAAATAAATTTTTAGACATTTTTGGAATTTGTGGGTTCCATGTAAAAGTGACTCAAAATTCATAGATTCACTCATGGAATTTGCCCTGGAAAAGAGCCATGGAAGATGTCCATGGCTCTCTTTTCCTGCACTCATCCTCTGCTGAGGGATAAAAATGACAATATAATTTGTAAAAAACTTAATGTCTTTAGCTTTCTTCCTCATTGGAATATTTGTCCTCATTCCAGTTTAAAGGAATAAATTACAGCTTTGTGTCAGTCTGTCCTTCCTAGATGGTTCCAGAAAACTAATTCTCTGATTGAATCCTAAGCCATCTTTTCTCCAGTTCATCATTTATTTTCAGTCCCACACCTGGTTGGTTACAAACAGACATCTGAGGGACAAAGCTGTATCATCATTATTACATCTCCCAGTAGGAGGCTTAAGCACCTTATCATAGCTGTCTCCCCACTCTCTGTGTAGCTGTCAAAAAAAAAATATTTTGACCAACCTCCAATGTTTAAAAAAAAATGTCTGGCAGAAAATAAAAATCTCAATTTCTTGTTCCTTCTGAGCTTTATAGATAAAAGTAACATCAGCATTCTTCACTGACGTACTCTTTTCAAAGGTTTATTCTTACAGAGGAAATTCCCCTCTAAGCTAAAATTTGTCTCACAGGTTTCCAGTCCAGATGGTAAATTATACTTTTAAATCTGAACTATCACTAAATATTAGAATTGAGTCTATTTCTCCTTTTGTTTTAATGCTCAAAATTCACATAACATGAATATTTGCTTCAATATAATCCATACATGCAAGACCCGCTTCTATGCTCTTGTACTTTCAATATTGTAAAATAAATTCTAACAATGATACTAAGATAAATTTGGCATAGTAGCCAGTAAGCACTCATCACTGATCACCAATTAAGAATTCTTTTTCTCTTGTGCTCATATACTGTTTCTGCTGATTTTAATAAATACTGTTTCAATCACAGTACATCAGACAGTATATCCCACCTTAGACCAACTCAAAATTTCTTCTACTAACAGAATGCCTTTGTTTGATGACTGAACATATTACCTTTCTTCAAGAAAGCACTTACTTGCCTTCTCATACAATGTTTTTAATTCACATTATTTACTTCAGGGATTGAAGTGTAGCGTTTACACCACGTTGTGTACCAGTCAATTATTTCTGGACTAGACCATAATACCCTTGCACAGGTAAGTATTTTCTCTTGACTATATTCATACTACCCTAATCTTTCACAACTCACCAAGGTAATGAAAGCTTTCACAGTCTAACACTATTGGAGGTTTTAAAAGTTTGCTCATTTTCATGCTTCCAGGAATCATCTCATTCTACTTGATTTAGACCATTCCTTAAAAAGAGAGGGAAAAAAAGTTCATTCATACTCCAACACAGAGAATGAGTTAAGTGGAATTATTGCAGCACTAACTCTACTAGGCACACAATATCAAAGAAAAAGATTAGGCACATTGATAAACTGTATTAATACTTAATTTAACAGTGAAAGCTTTGGCAGCTCATAGTTGTTAATATTATTTGCATGTTTAAATATATTCACGTATTATAAATTATATTTTTCTCAAGAACAGTGGAATTTCCTCTAATTAAAAAATCTATCTTGTTCTTTTTCTTTATTAACATTAGGGCCTTAAGCTTCCGATCATCAACAACAGGTTGCAGAATTGGTACCTTATTTACTATAATCCTTCTTTGCTTTCTCTCATTTTAAAATACAGTTGTATTTTCTTTGAAAGAAGATTATGAATGACATTAAATTTTTCAATGAAATTTGAAGCTGTATAAAATATTATTTAGAATTTAACAAATTTTTAGCATTTCCTCCTAAAAAATTATGAACAGGTAATAGTATATATTTCAGTGTCTTTCTATTTGGAATATATAATGATCTATATATTTCTATTCTAACAGTTTTTTAATTTGAATATTTAAAAGTCTTTTTATATTGATTTCCTTTAAGAACTATATAGTTAGAAAAATCGAAAATTAGATGATACACACGAAGAAAATTGTGCTTCTTGTACACATCTAACTTCTAAATTGGGTGATATTATCCTGGTTTTGTTCACAGATTTCGAAATCCAGCACTAGATTACACAATCCTAAATAACAACAGATTGAGTTATGAAGGAAGATTTTGTGCCTGATAATTTGAAACACAAAATTTGGATGTTCTCCGAATTAACAACATATTCACCGTTTCTTCTAAGTGAAAACTGACCGTTAGCTTATTACACTGACCAGTGCCATAATTTGCTTATTATTTGTCATTTTGACTTAGGTTTGGTTTTCAATAGGTGAACCAATTCAACTAAAGGATTTTTTAATTATTAAAATAGTCTAAAGACTTGGCTGGGTTTTTCCATTTTCTTTTATTCAGGTGAAAGAAAAGATGAATTTTGTCATATTATCTAAAAAATTTGAATACATTTAAATAACTTATGGAAGGAAATTTGGAATTCTTACCTTCTGACCTCCTCAAAAATATGTAAAATCTATCAATACTATTTTATACATGTAGAAATTGTGGCACAATGTGAAGTGGCTCATACAGAAAATGCACTCTAAAAACATAATTCACACTCCCACTCCTACCCACTGTATCACAGTCAGACTTGTACTAAATAATGTAAATATATCCTGTCAGCAGGATTATTTTAACATTATTTAATTAAAAATGATAAATATATTTAAATTATGATGGGCAGCTGACTTAAGTCAAAAGTCAGACCACTGGTGTCAGCAGAAAATAGCACAGGCATATTTTGCTTTTCACACATCACAGGAAGGACACAAGGGCCCCTAAAACCAACCTCACTGACTTCAGTGTAAATAAAATTATGGAGTGTGCTAAAATATGGAATTATTGTGGAACAACTGAGTTCAAGACTTCTGAGTTTTTCTTATGACATAAATTTACATTGTTAAAGTGACTATTGACATATAACCTAACAGCTGAGGCTCCTCTCTTGTGTATATTTTTTATTGTACTCTTTAATTATGGTTTTCATTTTGGCTATAGCAGTATTGGCACTAACCAAGAACAGTTTTCTGATGTCTAATTATCTCTTTCATCTTTCTACTGTTGCTGGTTTCTTAGGTATATGTTAGAAGTGTTTTGCTCAAGTTAGCTTTTAAAGCTCAATGTGTGCCACCTCTTTGGATAGGCTATTTTACAGTCTGAAAGGATGCCCTGTCTTCTGGAATGTTTCCTTATAATCAGTTTACTCTATCTTTTGTTCAAGATTATCCAGCTTAGTCCAAAACAATCTCTTCTATTTCCTACTGTCATGTTTATATCCTTAAATTACAAGTCAGCCTTGTTTCATTAATTATACTGAGGTTTCACAGTGCAGGTTTTCTGGTGTAATAAAATTGCCCTTTATTCTGAAAATCCTCTGTGAAAAATAAGAAATTCTAAGACATGATGAAAATATTACTGGATTATTTCTTACAACACTCTTGGAAGTTAGTCAATAAATATTATTTTTATTTTATGAGAAGAAAACCTAAAACACAGAGGATCACACATTTGTTGTGTTCATAACTTCAGATAGGATGAACAAGACCAGAATCTGGCCCTAGGATATTCAGTTGCTGACTCAAAGAAGTCAGTGACACAGAAAATTTGAGAATACTTATTCTGCAGCTAATGCCTAGTCCATTTTACCATACTTCCTCCGAAATGACTCACCAGCAATAAAGCAATTTTTCAAAAGAAGCAGAAGAAGAGACACCAGCAACAAGTGTTGCCTTATATTTTTCTAAAATTGAATATTGGGGGTGGGGTGGGGGATGGTGTATGTTTCTTTTCAGTTCTTATATATTCTCACTGCATAATGGAAAGTATAGCAAATGCAGTTGAAATCATCTTTGATTAGTCTGAAATATTGTATGAACTGACTCGATGCAATTGAAGAGGTTAAGTAACATGGTTAGAGCTATACAATCCGTGTATTTGCTTTTATTATATTTCTGATCAAGGTTTTGAGGACAAGCACTTTTGTCTTGAACAATTGCTAGCTAGATGTGACAATTCAACAAAGACTAAAAGTATGCATATAGACAATGTCAGGAGAAGGCATTAAATTCATGAATGTCCAGACTACTCTTTTGAAAATAGAATGGAATTATTTGTTTGTAAACTAAGGAGCTTATATACAATATTGTAGCACTATAAAAATTCATAAAACTATTTTGTTGTTTTGTTGTTCCTAAAAATGAAAGTTTATGTGTAGAGAGGTATTGAGGTAAAGCAGAAGAGGAAAGGAAATGAGTGATCTTAAAATATTACTAGTATTTATATTTAAGTTCCAGAGAAGATGACCACAGTAATGTGCTTCTTTGTCATATGTTGTTCCTCCTGCAACTTTAACTGTGTAGATCTTTATCGCTGATCTTTGTCTTGCATTGCATTGCAAATTACAGTCTATGTCATATGTTTTATATCACCAATAGATAGGTTAGATGCTGGATTGTCAAAAATTGTCATTAAGCAAAATACTTCTACAAAAAACAGCCTTATCAGAGCTCACAGGAGGGCTAGGCATATTCTTGATCATTTGTTACATTAAATTTTAACAGGCAGATCTCAAAGGCAATGGTTTCAGCCCAAACATACAAGAAATTCACACAGACCAAGGAATTTAAACTTATATATACTTGGGTCCTAGGCTTGATGAAACTGGTTTTCTTCAGGAAGAAGAGTGTGTGATGTCCAAATCCTCCCAAGCAATTTTGCAGGAGTCTGATGCTAATCTCAACACTTTCTTCTTCCTTATTTGGACTACATTGATGTAATTTTTATAATTTTTTGATAGCACAATCTGCTTACTCATTTTCTTCATTGGTTTGTAATTTGATATCATATCTGAATTTACTATATATGTTATGCTTTACATGTTAGATATTTGTTCTTTGTAGTCTTTCTTATCTCTATAACAGCTTTTTTATCATTCCTCAAATCCAACTATTAAAAGATAACACTATCTCTTTTTGGGACATTGCATGTTTTGGACTGGTAGTTGCTGCTTACTTCTTAAAATCAATTAGTCAGAGCCATACCTAATATAAATCAACATTTTTCCAGTAAATTTGTTAGAGGTTAATAACAGTTGGAGATCTTCCCCAGTTACTGTACACTTAGACACATTTATTAGATTATGTAGTGCTTGTAAATAACTGATAGCAAAGTAATTGATGGCATATGGTAAACTGCTTTTTATATATATATATATATATAAGAATAAACATGTGATCATCTTCATCAGAATCTGAAGTTCATTTGGAAACTAAATTACTGAGAAAACTCCTGTAATGGACTGGATTAGCTGCTAGTTCTTAAACCAAACCAAACCAAACCAAAACAACCACCACCACAAAAAATCTTTGAAGATTGCTTGGACAAAGTGGTAAAGAGAAAAAAAAAAACAAATAGTAGTGGGCATTACTTTTTGTCTTATTCGCTTACCTTTAAAATGAACCAAATATCAGGTTAGGTTTTGTTGGACTTATAAATGAGTTATTACTGTGACTGAGAGTCTATGATTTTTTTTTTTTTACTATCTTTGCTGAATGAGGAAATTTGACAAAATTTTTCATATAGATCACATTTAAGTAATAAAACATAAAATTAGGTCCTTCAAAATTTATGTTAAAAAGAGTGGAAAGAAAGTATTCTATCTGAAGGAGGTCTGCAGACTTCCGTGACTTCAGCAGCTATTTAACAATGTTGTGTACTTTATCCTGTCTCTGACTCCTGCTAAGAAGATGCGCATTTGATTTGTTCCTATTAGACTCATGAAGAGTATAGGAAAAATGTCAAATTTACAAAGGTAAAATTCATTTAGTTGGGTACACAACCATTCATCTTAATTATGTGTGACAACTTCACCATTATATAATCAGTTTCCCAGAAGAGGAGAAACTCACATTCTGTCTCCTTTAGGAATCCTTCATTGAAGGAGATTTGTTATTTCAGTCCTCCGAGGAAGCCAATAGTGTAGTTGAAGCATCATGAAAAATAAATAATGGCTCATATTCATCAAGAACAGGGAAATACCAGACTGTCACACCTAATAAACATAACTCCTAACACTGCTTCTTGAAGGGTAGTAGAGTACAGCAGATAAGATTTTGAAGCAGATGTATAAACTTTTAACAAAGGACAGATTTTTATACTTTTTCTGCCTGCATTGAAGTAAATAAGAGCTTGTCATTGAACTCAAAGAGGAACTATATTAGATGAGGGTGGGTTTTGTTTGTTTCTTTGTTTGTTTTGCCTGTAAGAGATATTTGTTTATATTATGCAAAGATGAAGAGATAATGAAACCACTAAAAAATGTTTTTTTACTCTAAGCATCTTGACTGTCTGCATAGAATACTAGTTGTGAGCGAAAGAAGACACATTATTATATATGTAATTTGAAATTAAATATATCTCTACTCATTAAAAAATGAAACAAAAATAAACCCATTATTATTTTTATAGTCACCATTAATGTCACATTCCAGTACTTACACAAAGAATATTCCACTATTCACAAAAGATTAGGTAAAACTAGTCTCTCAGATGCCATCTCAGAAGAGGCACTAAAGATGATCTATCTATGTCTTTGAAATGATCTGTTCCATTCAAAGAATACAGTTAATAATACAGGAGTATACAAGAATTTAGTTTAAAAATTTACCAATTTTTGGAGGTTAGAAGTTCAAAAGAATATTTCAATTTTAGTAAATACTGTTACAGAGCTGCATATATAGGATTCATAATCATTAGACTACAAAGTCTCTGTAAAAGTAACACGTTCCTCAAAACCCTGTCAACAAAAACAACATTAAGTAGTAGCATTAGAGAATAAAGTGGTTACATTTATGTACTGTCCTCAGCTCAGAGGAGATCATTGCTGAATCTGCATCTCACACAGACCATCTCAAACTACAACTACAAGAAAAATATGTCCTGCTTTAATCTTTCCCTGATGAATATTTCTGCAGAATTAAAGTTTCTTTTAATTAAATTACTCAGGAAGATAAGTGTAAATGATCTGCAAACAATTTTGATTATCAAAAAATCATGTGATTCTGAAACGACAAGAAGTTGAACCTAATTATGCCTCAATATCTCATGAGTGTATTAACTATTCTCTCTGTCCTTTATCTGTAAGCTCTTAGAGGTAAAGATTTCTATTGACACGTAAACAAAGTAAGGCTTCATAGTTTGCTTTGAGGAAAAAAAATTGTATTAGTATTGAGAATGATGATAATGCAGCTAAGAGAGAGGCTCTGAACAAATTCAGTGCCCTAATACAGACAACTGTAATCAGAGGGTTGGACTACACTTCCATAACAACACTGGCATAGTAGTTGCCAACAAGCTTGTAACTGCTTCATTACCCATGCTTGACCCCTTGTGATGAATACGCTGAGACATTGTCAAATGACAGATTCAGATGGCAAGGGAACAAGAAAAATAATGACTTTCCTGAATTAAATTTTTCATCAGAATTGTAATTACAAATAAAAATAAAAAATGCTACTGGGGGTTGAAAAAGCCAAAACTAAGTGCCAAATTCTGTTCTAATGTCAATTGAGTTGCTCTGGCTTTATAGAGATTTGAAATGTGATTTTTTTTTCTCAGACATATAGAAATATATTTTATTTTCTTCACATACTATCATTCTAGACAATAGCTCTATTGCAATGTTCAAAACTTTATTTTTAAGGACAGGCTCACTTCATGAACACTTACCTGGTTTTTTCCAAGTCAAAAGACTGTTTCTTTCAAGAAGTGCCAAAACAAATAGTTTTAAATAAATTTTATAATTTTTATTTCTTTATAAAATGGCCTAACTTACAAAGGAGGGATATTTTAATATTTCCCAAATTAAATGAGATTTTTCCTTATGGTTAAAAAAAAATATATTGAATTGAAATAATACTTTCATATTTTCACTTGGTGTACTTATTTCAGTTTGACTATCAAACTGAAATGTATACTATTGCACCCTTTTCTAGTGGGCACTTGGTATTTCAGTGACTACTGAGCAAACTAACAGGAAATATATCTTTTCTTTAAGCTGTTCAGGAAGATTAAAAAATAAACCAAAAAGCTAAAACCAAGCAAGCAACACCCCCTCATCCCACCAAAAAAAAATAAACAAAGGAGCATATAGCAGATATCAACTTGTGTTAAGATTTTGGTTGTGAAATGATATTTTAAAAGCTATGCACAGACAAGGCTGATTTTTTTTAAGACAAGTACACGGAAGTACATGAATTTGGAGCTGAAATCACAGAATCATAGAATGGTAGGCATTGGAAGGGACCTCTGGAGATCATCAAGACCACTCAGCCACTCCTCCCAGGTTTATATCATCAGCAAATTTATTGAGGGTACACTCTGTCCCTTGATCCAGGTCATTGATATGTTGAACAAAACTGGACTCAGTACTGATCCCTGGGGCACACCGCTAGCTACAGGCCTCCAGTTGGACTCTGTGCCCCTAATCATAACCCTCTGAACACTATTGTTCATCCAGGTCTTGATCCATCTCACAATCACTTGTCTAAGTTATCCTTCCTGAGCTTCCTATGAGGATGTTACAGGAGAGAGTGTCAAAAGCTTTGCTGAATTCAATGTAGACAACATCCACTGCTCTCCCTTTGTCTGTCCAGTTAGTCACACCATCATAGAAGGCTATCAGATTAGTCAAGTATGATTTCCCCTGGTGAATTCCATGCTGACTACTGATAACTTTCTTTTCCTCCATGTGCTTAGAGATGATCTCTAGAATGAGCTGCTCCATCACATTTGCAAGGATGAAGGTGAGACTGATTTGTCTGTAATTTTTTACCACTGTAGTACTTGAAGAAGCCCTTCTTGTTCTATGATACAGAGCTCCACCATCCATGATCCCTACAGGCAAAGCATTTACATTCCCGACCACTTCCTTGTTCATTAGTACAAGGTCCAGCACACTTCTACTTGTTGGTTGGCCTGTGTCAAAAAGTTATCACCAGTGTACTGCAGGAACATTCTGGACTGTGTGTGCCTCACTGTGTGGAATTCCAGCAAATATTAGGGTGACTGAAATTACCCACGAGCACCAGGTCATGTGATTTTGAGGCTACTTCCAGCTGTCTGTAGGTGGCCTCATCGACTTCTTCCTGGTCTGGTGGTCTGTAGTAAACACCCACAACAATGTTGCCCGTATTAACCTGCCCCTTAATTCTTTCAACACAGTCTTCTCTTAGGCAGACCTCAATACATTCTCACACATAAAGAGCAAATCCACCACCTTTCCTTGATGGTCTATCTTTCCTAAAAAGTACATAGCCGTTCATGACAATATTACAGTTGTGCAAGATATTAAATGAAGGGATAAATGATCAGTTTTCATAGTGGAGAGAATTCATAGGGGAGGTCCACAACAATCTGTGCAAGATATGGTGATGTGAAATTTGACAACACTGAAATGACAATTTTTCTAATGATACTGTGTTGTTCATGATACGTGAATAACATGGTAAGTACAAGGACTGTCTGTGAAGAATCACCAAAATAAACTTGGACTCCTTCTTCT
>JAAGNO010019533.1:0-16321 GCA_033439905.1 Ceryle rudis | reverse complement strand
GCGGGGAGGAAAAAAAAAGGAAAAAAAAAAAGAGAGGAGAAAAAATTACATTTCCTTGTTTCTAAAAGCTCTCTTGAGCACCATGAAAGCTGTGTGCTTAATAGAGTAGATGAAAAAGAGCACCAGTGCTCTGGTGTAAGGCAAAGGGTTGTACTGTATTAGCAGTAAGGCAGGAGAAGTGGGAGGGCGAGAAGGAACAGCTAGAATCAACTAGCTAATGGCATCCCACTCAAGCCTTGAAAGGAAAATCTTCTACCAAGATCTGCGTATTTTGATAGGCCTTCAACTCCAAATATCACAGATATTCCCTAGAAACACCTTTGGAGTGCCTACGTTATTTTTTTTCAGGATGAAAACTGCTATATGGTATTCTCTATCTTGGGAAGTTCCAAGACTTGTGTGCTTGTTTTAAGCTGAATTTTAACAACTGAATATTAAAAAAAAAAAAAAAATCCAGTTAATTGAAAGAAGGTAAATTTAAAATCAGCTGAAAGCACCCAAAACATACCCCTTCCCAAAACCCATGACAACTTTTTTTTCATTTTCCAATTTAAAATATTGTTCTGTTTTTTCTCTGGCTGGTACAAGAAACTCCCACACAACAAAAATGAAGCCATCTGTAAAGTGATAACAGCAGTCTCCAAAGTCGTTTGTTCCTTTGGCACTGGTGAAGCCAGGCAGAGCAGGCAGGGTACCCCAACCCACAGCCTGCCCTTTGCACAGGCGCCTCACAGCCGTGCCCAGCTCTCACAGCCCAGGCCAGTGCCCTGCTCCCCACACCCTGCTCTCAGGTCTAATCTCTGAGGACCTTCACCTATGGATGACTTCACAGAAAGACAACAGAGTAAACAGAAATCTTATCTACATTTTCTTCAGTATTCTTCTGTTAAGGATAAGGGAGGCAAACCTACAAGCTCTTTCAGCAGAAATTCAGTCTTCTCCCCCACAACATTTTCAAGAAATTATATTACATTCTAGACCTGTACATTCTAGAACAAGCCTGCTTCTATGAAAGCATAGAAAAAATTAAATAGCTCACTTGGTCCCTAAAAACAAATGGATATTGAAATGTTCTACAGACCAATGCAATGGGAACTACCACCTTTCAGTTCAACACAAAAAACGGGGTGCAAGAGAGTTCCAGGAAGGGAGAAATATTGGTGTGAAAAGCTTTTTTTCTCCACTTCTTAAAAAAACATGAGTTCAGATGAGTAAGACCACCTATGTTTCTCCTAAGGTCTGTTCTACTGACCTCATTACATTTGCCAAGATGAAAATACCCAAGTGCTACTTAAATGCTGACATATATGGCAAGGTGCCATCCCTGCTGTGGCTGCCCCGGCAGCAACGTAAGGTTCCTACAGTGTAAGCAGTCTGATGTGAAAAAATCCACCTTGAGAGGGGAATGGAACAAGACCTGATGATCAACCAGCTTATGACAGAGGAACTCAAATAATGGCATCTCAATAGTGGATCTTCTTGGGATGCAGACAGTGCCACAAAGCCTGTGTTATTAGCTTATACAAGGACCTACGATTGTTAAGTTTCTAGGAGGTTGGACATCAGTACCAGGCTCTCCCAGCTGTCTGAACTCACCCACAATCCATGTTAGGTCAATAAAAGTGGCAGTTACCAGCAGGTATAAATCCCTGGAGAATTATTATCTAATAGACAACTGCTAATCTGCCAGCCATGCAACACCATTCCACTCCATCAGCTCAAATATGCGTCAAATCCAGTGACCTCATTTCATTACTTGTCATTACTAGCCCAAGTCCTTCCCTCAAGTTTTAAAAAGAAATACAGGAAGACATTTGCAAGAAAGACTAATACACAATTGAACTTCAAACTTGCAAACTCATTTTTAAATCATAAGCATGAATCACTAGGCTTGGAATGTACTAGTCAAGTGCTCAAAGCCCTCTGGACACACTTTCTTCATTTGGTAACAGAACTACTGTTTAAAAAAATGCATCGTATGCACCCAAATGCTGTGTTCTATCTAAGTGCCAGCAAAAATAAGGTGCTGCTATCAGGGCAGAGACACTCAGTGACCGTTTATTAAAGGTCCCATTTCTTTCCCAGCAGCATCTGCTTAATTTCAGACAAGTAAACCCTGTTCCCACCCAACCTTCTCCAGAGCCAGCCCAGCAAGAGAAACACTGGATGCTCCACGCCCAGCCGGGAGGGAGGTCCCGAGCTCCCAGAGCACAACAAAACTTCTCATCCCGCTGGGGAAACCCCCGTTGCCGTCTACCAAGGACCCGGGATTTCCGAGTAGCACATTCACTGCCAGCCCGGGCAGAAAAGTGCTGTCCAGCTCTACCAGTTCCCACAGATTTATTGGTGCTGGCTAATGAAACGGACCACGCTCTGCTCTATCCACCCTGAATTTCTAAAAATCTTTACTTTTCATCGGGAGAGTCCTTTCTATAGATACTTCCTTTATTTAAGAAAAAACTTATCATTTTCCCATAATTTCACAGAGCCGGTTTAGTTGCATTCTATTAATAGATGGGAGGGGAAAAAAAAAGTGGTATTTTAAGGTAGCCGTAAAAGGTTAGAGTGGGTTTTTTATTAAACTCAAAGCCGAATTCTGTGCAAAAAGCTTTATATAGAGTATCAAAGATCTCTTCCGTGAAGCAATGAAAAAGTTTACTCTTGTAAAGTGACATGAAAACTGACTGCACCGAAAGTACACTGTATCTTAGTATTCTGCAGTAATACTTTCCATTTCATGATTAAAAGCCCTCATTTTTTAGCTTAAGATAACTGTAAAGCAAACTCTGTTCTGCTAAGGCTCTCTAGCGGAAGCATAAACCACGTAACATCCCCCAGCAAGGCAGAACCTGATAGAAGCTGGCCGAAGCTGCCGGCGGCTCCCCGGCCCCAGCTGCCCCCCCGCGAGGGGAACTGCCGCCGAGGCACTCAACCACGGGACTCTGAACTCCGATAACGCTGGTCCAAGAGACTGATTTTGTTTAAATCTCCTAAGAGATGACTCATGAGAGAGCCGAGACTTTGGAACATCTCTCCTGAAACTTCCAGCAAGCCAAATACCAAAGACTAATTAATTACGCTGTGGCCATCAAACCTCGCACGTCCGCTCCCGCCAATGCCTAAGCCCCCACCTGATGCCGGCCGCCGACAGGAAGTCTCCTTCGCCGCTTCTCGCTTTCTCTCGCTCAAGCGTGGTGCCGACCCGCCCTTCCAAAGCAGTTTTCAGACACGTGAACAAAGCAGCCGCCTGCAAACCCCATCAGCGCCGGCCGGGCCCATTCGCCCACCCCCGAGCCCCGGGGGGCCGTGCCCGGGCCGGCCAAGCCCCCTGGGGCCCCTTCCCCGGCAGAGCAGGGCACGGAGATGGCAGGTCCCACCCGCACCTCTCCCCGTCAGACCCCCACCTACCTCCCGGCGGTCGCGGCCGGGACACCGCCGGCCCCGCAGCTGCCCCGCGCTCCCGCTCCCTCTCGCCGCTGGCGGTGCCGGCCGCCCGTCGCCTTAAGGAAGCGGCGCGGGGCTGGCGGCCCTGCCCCGCCTCGCCGCCCAGCCACTGGCGCTCCAAACCTCCTTCCCGCAGGGCCCCGGCCCCCTTCGGAGGAGGAGCCAGGGCCGGAGACACGAAAAGGAAGAGAAACCGGACGGGAGCGGCATACGGCGACAACGTCGCGTCGCCCGGGCACGGTGCGGCAGCACCCGGGGGCAGGGCGGGGGTCCTGCATCCCGGAGGGATGGACCTCGGGCTCCCCGCGGGACAGGGAGTCTGCCCGAGAGGAACCCAGATGCTGCCAGGCCGGGGGTCACACACTCCTGGGGAACAGGGACAGCCCTTCACCGTTCCCGTTTTGCAAGGAGCCGCTGGGCAAGCCAACAGGGACAACAACTGTACCCGGCAGCAGCACACTGTGAGGAGGCTGCTCACGGCCCAGCTTCCTCGGGGCTGCGCCTTCACGATGCTGTCTCTCTTGGTACGTTAACACAATCAGACATAAGTATGTTCAACCAAAGCAAGAAAGTGAACCGCAGTCTCATGCAGTGCTCCTGAAAGTCTCTGATAAATTGCTCCATAATCCCAGCACGATGCTCAGGAAGTTGTACAATACAAAACAGATTTATATAGTTTAAAACCCATCTCACTGGTCAGAATAAGAAAATACTGATTTTATTCAATTTTCCAGGACAGCTGAGAAAAACATTTACACTGCCACACTCTTCACACATTTGGATGTGTTGAAGTTTCAATACCTTTAACGTTTTCTGACCATCTTTTGCTTTATGAGGAGAGGCTGAGGGAACCGGGATTGTTTAGTCTAGAGAAGAGGAGACAGAGGAGACCTTACTGCTCTCTACAACTACCTAAAAGGAGGTTGTGGCAAGGCTGGTGTTGGTCTCAAAACAAGAGGAAATGGCCTCAAGTTGCATCAGGGGAGGTTTAGATTAGATATTAGGAAGAAATTCTTCACTGAGAGAGTGGTTAGGCACTGAAACAGGCTGCCCACGGAGGTGGTGGGGTCATCATCCCTGGAGGTGTTTAAAAAACGAGCAGACGTAGCACTTGAGGCTATGGTCTAGTGGATAGAGATGTTAGGATGAAGGTTGGACTTGATGATCCGAGACTTCCTTTCCAACCATAATGATTCTGTGATTTGTCATGTGCATGGGGCCACTCCACAAGAATATATTTTTTTGTAATTGCACATTTGCTCAAATAAAACTCCAAACATCAGAACATGGGAGCAAGAATGAAGAATAAGACCAACCAACTGGAGATTATGTTTCATTCTTCCAAAATCAGCTTTAAAAAAAATGATCAGAGATTTCTTTTAGTATTAGCTCTTTCCTGAACTTGGTACACACCTCTTACCATAATACTAGAAGTCTGTCTCCTCTGGGCCAAGAAACGCATCTTCTGTATTGTACTGCCAAAATAGCTTCCAGTATCTCTGTTACATAAATATGAGCGGTTTTGAATATAAATAGGAAAGACTATTGTTCTTACCTCTGAGGATAAAGATCCTAAACCTAAACTCAAGCACTTCCCCACTGTATTAAACTGTTTTTAAAAATGATGGCCCATGACAATAAGCTGAGGTTGGAACAGGACAGAAATGTGTATTAATCTGTCATCTGTATCAGCAGATGTCACTACGGCTCACTTCCCTGAAAGGTTCACTGTGTTTTTCCCAGTGCATCACTCCAACAAACATGGCTTTTTTGCTTACACAAAAGAGAAGCAAAGTACAGCTATGAGACGTTCCTCGCACTAGAGAAAAACTCTTGGTCATTTGGTCACTCCGTTCATCCGAACTCACCACTTGGCCAAGGCTTCCCATAGTAATTCTTTGATCCTACATCAACGCTGCCCCAATGCCCCAGGTGAGAAGAGGCAAAATACCTCTAGTTAGCATATGAACAGCATGTTATGCAGGTCCCCACCAGGAAATGTTCTGTGACTGAAAGGATTTGAAACAATAAGCTTCCTTCCATCTGATAAATATCTACCTGTCTCCCTCCAAGCTCTCTGCTTTACCTCATCTAATTAAATGAAAGCTGATCCCCACTGGTATTCACAGTAGGAGACACAGCAAGGCGTTAATCAGCTCAAGCTATTAGCTACACAATGTCTCTAAGAAAATTACAGGAAGAAAAGGTTTATGCTAAAGGAACAATAGTTTTGTCTTTCCCCCGTGGAAAAACTTAAGGGACTCGACTTAAATCAGATTCCTTCCCCCCCCCCCTTTAATGAAGCTTGAGCAAAGCAAAAACCGACAGGAGTTTACTCTTTTAAATTCAAACACTATGCACAGTTTATGACGATACTGATATGGAACCTTTGCAACAGGGAGAGATTCCTTGCTTGCATAACATGACAATGATTACCCACTTCATATCTCTGTCTTCTGCTCAGAAGCAGGGGAATCTGCCTTACACACAGAGCTGTCAGGTGGAAGACAGTTTATGTCTGCACATGAACACAAGACTGGTACTGTGGAATTAGAACTTCACATCATCAGGCTTGGCAGAGAGAGCATGTGCAGCAGTTGATATATTGTTCTTACTCTTTCAAAGCCCATTCGATCACACTTGGTCTCATTTTGCCTATGCAGAGGCTTATTCTGCTCTAAAACCAAGACAGCACCCGTCTTCCACACTCCTAAGTGAACTTCCAGGGATGCAAAAGCAGAATAATGGAAAATGATAGGTCAGCAAAAAGACATTGTTCCAATAAAAAGGAACAATGCAGCTCTTATTTTTCTTGAATCCTTCATTGTTTGGAATATTTCTTGCAATGTATGAACACAGTTTCTCTTTTTCCTCATAACTGTCAAGCTTCCTTTCCCACCCACAGAAGCATTCAACAGAATTTAAGCTTATCAGGAAGGACTGGGAAATCTGTCTCCAACCAGTATCTGCTGCATTTGGAGCCCCGCTTATCAGTTTGAAATTGCGTGATTCCCCACTACAAAAAGCAAATCCTTTAGAGCTGGTTCATCAAAAGCAATACTTGTAGCTTCACCAAATAATAACAAACCAGCATATCAGCATAATAAAAGAAAGCAAATTTCATATGGTAATTACCCAATTTCATACCTTAAAGTATAAACACTAACACAAAAACCTTTACTTTTGAGTAAGAAAACTGAATTAATGTTGCCTGTTTAAATAAATACTCCACCCACACTTAACCAGTTCTTTCTTAATCAGAACACAAAACCTGTTTGAAATAAGCTTCAGCGGGAAAAGAATATACAGAAGACAGATTTACAGACAAATTCCTCAGAAGCTATCATAGCCTAAACATCATAGCCTAAACTGTAAGCATCTGCACTGTCTGAATCGTATCTGATTTGGGTTGCTAGAGAAAATGGATTTAGGGATTCCAGTCTAGTCCCC
Source organism: Ceryle rudis (assembly GCA_033439905.1). Classification (NCBI taxonomy): domain Eukaryota; kingdom Metazoa; phylum Chordata; class Aves; order Coraciiformes; family Cerylidae; genus Ceryle; species Ceryle rudis. Next base: position 9,427 of record JAAGNO010019533.1, on the reverse strand, counting down.
CACAGGCATGTGGCCAAACCACTCAAACCAGCAGGCAGTATGCTCAGGAATGCAAAGAAAGGAGGATGCTAAAGGTCATACTGAAGCATCTCCTACACAGTCCTACAATTTTTTAACTCCTTGCATCAGAAATGGCACTGAAGCATACACTTACCTGTCTGTTTGGAAAAAATACCACATATACTTTGAACTAACACAGAGTTATACAATATACTTAATATTTCAAAGGCGATACAGCAGTTGTAGGAAGTTTTAAGTATGAAATACTTCAGTGCTGTAATGGATATTTGACCTATGAATCTCATATGCATACTGCAATTCCACAATAATTTCTAAACTCCTTGGAATCCAGAATGAAAAAGCAAAAATCTCTTGGGATCAGCAAGAGCCATTACAGACCGTGGTGTTGTCTAAAAGAAAAAAAGAAGGTCCTGAGGGCCTGGATATATTCATAAAGAAGGCAGGTAGATTTTTAATAGCTAGGTATTAATTCCATCTCAGGTTCCTTGTAAAGTATATAAAGGCATAGAGGAAGTAATCAAAGTGCCAGAAGTAGCACAGGTTGAGCAACCAATGAGAAGATAAACCCTACAAATACTACACAAACTCTCCCCATAGCTAGAACTGTTAGGACAAAAACCTCAGCACTGAATGTATTTTGAACTTTATGATATGTAATTTTAGTCTTTCATATTTTGATTTCTGTATTTAATTCTGTAAATTATATAATTTGCTACTTTACCCTGAATAACTTGGTCTGAATTCAGTGCTGGCCCTGCTTTAAGCAGGAGGGGGGACTACATGACTTCCATCAGAATGATTCGATGCCTATCAAACATCTTTTTATTCCAGACACATCCTACCACTTGATTAACTACCCCTTCTACCTCCAATTTCACAAGTATTTAAAAAAAAAAAGTGTCAGCTGTACTAAAAGATGGGGGAGAGAGGAGCAGTTCCTAATGTATCATTACACCGTCTTCAACCAAAATGATAGTTACTTAAGTGACAGAAACTTAGTTACATGATTTGTTAAAAATGCGTTAGCAGTAGAGGACAAATTAAACATTCCACTGATGGAATGAAAGCAAAGGAGCTTTGCATCAAATGTGGCAAAGGCAAAATTGCCCCATGTTTCTTACCTCCCACTCACTTGCAAGCTTCACAGGCACCTCTATGCCCCTCTTCTCCAGCTCTTCCAACTTGTAATCCTCGTATTTTCTGTATCCTGCATATCCCCCACCCGTAGCTACCAGAACATGGAAGGGGCGCAGGCGGAATACTTGTCCTACAGGAGCAGTATGAAGCTTCTTCCTGCCTGTAACAGAAAAAACCCCAAAGACTTCAGGAAAGAGAGCAACTACAGAGTAAAGAACAAGCTATTACGTGCAATGAGGGATGTCTGCTTAGGTGATGAAAGCATCAGCAGAAATCTATGACACAGGAGGTATGTATAGACGCTCCTAAGTACTCCAGTTGTTGCAGCTTACCAAGTTACTGAAATGCAGCTGACAAACAGTAATTGGTCACATGTGGTTTTAACATTATTCCCCCCAATCCTCCAACATTCTTCCCCTCAAGATGTATAAAACGAGCTCCCTGAAAGCACGATAGAGAAATACATAAAATGAGCTGCTTGAAGGCACTATCATACTTCCCAACTATGAGATCTTCTATGTTGTTACTATGCAGAATAATCAGTTGATGCAGAACAATCTGCAGTACTGTGGAGCTTCATGCTTTTCTGTCATTAAAGCTTTCACTGCAGTTAGGGAATCCCCAAGCTGTACAGCTAACTGGAAGAGGGAAGGAAAATATGACCTGCTTTAGCATAGGTTTGATAAACAGGATAACAGGCTCGTTTCTGCTGTAATACAGGTCACCACATAAAAAAACCCAAAAAACAAAACACCAAACAAAAAAACAACAACAATAAATCTAATATTACATCTATTTCTTACTGAGAACTACAAGCTCCTCCTGTGTAACATAAGCTTTGCATGTCACCTGTGAGATATAATACATTGCACTGTCACTAAGCAACAGGAAAGCAGCACAGGGCAGTCACAGAGGTGGGAAGTATATCCCTTGCAAAATATTCAGAGAAAACAAGTGTTAATGAGCTAAGCAAGTACTAGAGTGTGTTTCTATCTGTACTGCTGTCAGCCTGAGAGTTCTCAGCAATGACCCTAAGTCACTACTGACGAGAGAAAACTCCCAGAGGAGCCAATTTTCAGATACTGACTGGTGTAATTTCCACAACATTCATTAATGTGGATGAGACAAAATCAAAAAACAAGGGACTGTATCTTGTTCCATGTCAGGCTTAGGGTTTGACTATGAAAGGATGCATTAACAGACAGAAGGGTTCAGTGAACACCAAACCTATTTCTCATCAGGCATACAGACAAAGCACAACTGCTTAGAGATCTGGGAAGCTTAAGTTCTAAGAAGCATTCAGCTATTCTTCATCCATGATGCTGCACATGATGCCCAATACAAGTAATTTTTGCTCATATTTTGTTTTACCAAAATAATAATTTTTTCTTATTCCTTTCCTCCATATGTGATTTAAAACATTGTCTGAGTTTTATGTCCTTAAATACAGCACAGTATGAAAACAGCTTTATTCCTAATGAAAAGAGAGTAAACTTATTTTTTTTGGGAAAAAAACCCAACAAAACAAACCAACACACACCTCAAAAAAAAACCAACAACAAACAAAACCCCACAAACAAACAAGACAGCAACTAAGTTACAGTTCAGATTCTAGAAATACTCTGCCTAAAGAGCAATGCTCAATACAGGACGGGGATCATTTGGAACAGATAGGTGTTTATAAAGACTATTTCAAGAGAATTGTCTGTACAGCGACCAGTGATATTCTTTAGCCCTAAAGCCTTCCCAGCACATCTTTGGTTCTAACTTAGCAAAGCTGCTTAGCTATTTCACCAGAACTTAGCAAATTCCCAAACCAAAACCCCTCAGTGGGAACAGATCGTTCTGCTTTGTATACAGGAAGAGGCTGTTTCTGCTTCAAAAGCCTCTCTTGATCGCATCGATGTGGTCGTTTCTCTTCCTGGGCCACAGACCAAGCCGTTTAATGTTCCCCAAGCCACAGCAAACTATTAAATTTGTTGATAAATGATTTGAAGAGCTAACTTTTCCTCATCACCAGCATTAATGAAACAGCACTTTTGTACCAGGTACCCAAAACAACGATCACTGGCAAAGGCATCTAACACGCCACTGTTAGGCCTTTTTTGCCTTGACAAAATTTATTGGACCTTTCAGACATAAATGAAATTCACAAAACAAGTTTACAAATTTCAAGACAAAGAGATTAACTACTAATTCTGGCAACAAAACTATGTTCAGGATGTAGAGATTTCAGCTGAACATCTTGTTCCCTAATGACTCTAACACCGCTGCAGCTCTCTGGCGAGCAGGAAGAGAATGTGAGGAAAGCTGACGTCTTGGCACATGAGCCAGTAGAAGCAAGTACAGGACAAGAGGAAAAAGGTGTGTAGGACTTTTAACATTCTAATAACATTTTTAGATGCTTCAGCTCTATGGTGAAGCTTTGCTTTTTCCATTTCAGCCCAGCGGTAATGACAAACCCACTCCCAAGCAACGAAATCACGCTCCTTAGCCATACCGTGGTATCCACAATCACTTTCAAGGTCTTCTTGACACAACTCAGCCAAGTTTTAACCACAACCCTTGCTCCCTAATGAAAGTGCTACACAACTGGCTCTGCAGACCAGACTGTTACCTCTGCTTGCCGCTATTTATCCCGCTCAACCCCCAACTTGTCTTTGGCTCGCAGCTGCTTTTCCCACTCAGTCTTCAGCTCAGCTTGCAAATTCTTAACCAATTCCTATAATGACTCATTTGTTTCTTGCTCCGTTTAGGTCCACAACGCATTTCTCTTTCTGCCCTGCCATCAGCACTACCCTAAAACCACCACCGACTATCGCCTTTCCCTTTCCAGGTCTCAGCCTGTTTTCCTTTACCAATTCTTTTATCCGTCCTGAAATAACTGCAGGAAATGAACAACTTTCCTCAGCCCAACTCTGCCCTTTTGGAGTCAGGCACACTTTATGGCTTTTCAGACCAGGCTGAACCTGGGCAGCAATGACTGTCCACCAGAGGACTCTGACTCAGCAAATTTACATCTTCCTTTCCTGACTCAGTGAATATCCCCTCTACATTCCTCTTGCCCTCTTATTCAGGGTTTCCTGTCCATAATGCCAATTAAATATCTCATCCCACTTGGTGGGTGTAGGGGAAGGTGACTTTACAATCCCCTGAAAAGGGCACCAACAGAAAAGCTGATCCCAGCTCAACAGGGCTGCAACGCCAGTGGAGTCACAACAGTAGCTCAGAGGAATGTTACAGCTATTTATCGATCAGCAATTAATAAACTTTTGCAGCTAAAAATCTTTGGCACGGGAGTTATTTTCTCATCAATTGCTTTAGGGCAACAAACAAGGCAACATCTATAAATGAATGAAAACGAGGAGAAAAAGATTGAGAGAAAAGAAGGAAAAAGGAGAGAGCTCGGAGGAAAAAGGATCTGTGGATGCAGCGGCATCGCACTGGTCCAGCAGGGTTCGATGTAGGGTTCAGTGACAGGTGACGGTGGCACAGGGGTCGCGGGCTCGAGCCGCGGCCTCACGCCTGCGCAGTCGGAGCTTCCAGAAAGTTCCCGACAGGGGTCTGGGGGGGTGCAGGGGGGTCCCAGGCGTCGCCTCACGCACCCTGCTGCCGAGACCGCGGCATTACATGTTCTAGGCGCGCGCGCCCTTTGTCCTCAGTCGAGGCGGGAAAGCCACCCGTCCCGCCTCCCGCTCCTCCCCGTCTTCCAAATCCAGCGCGTTTAGGTCGTAGCTGTTAGGTCACGGCTATGACAAACAGATGCTTTTGCCGTGTCTCCGGCTCGAGTAGTTTGTGACAGGTTTGTTTTGTTCAGGTCTCTCGCCAGTGTATTTTTCAATAATGAAATATCCCTCCGTGAGATGCCAGACAAGCGACTTGGGCAGGCAAGTTAACCGAAGGAATGGTTAGAGGAAGGGGAATTAATGTCTTAGCAGGCAAGGGAACAACAACTGAAGACTAAATGCAGTTGTTTTATATGACAACACACATACTACAAGTTTGCAAATATTTATTGAACAATAATATTTAATCTTCACAGCATTATCAGCTAGAGTAACTCCTGAGGGCAATTACCATTTTAATCAGGTCTTAAAACTTTCATGTAAACCTCCTTGATTCCCTGATAGTATTATTAACACTAAAAGTACAGATTGAAATAGAAAAGATATTTATATACCTTTTCTTTCTTACAGGCCTGTTAAACTGCTGAAGCCTGAATTCCTCAGACTGCTCATGGTGAACAGCTGAGGAGTTGCACAGCAAAGCAGGTAATACAGTTGAACATTTTCATCAGATTCACACCTGGTCTGTGCTGCTACTTTATTATTATTATCCATTACATATTAAGCTTGATGTTGCCCTTCTCAGTCAGTCACTTCACATCTAACACTATTTCATGGGCTTTCATGTCGATAAGAGACATCATTTTAGCTGTCATGTCATAACCATGCTATTACAAAGGTCTCTCCAACATCCACGCAGACTCTTTCACATTACTTTCATGACATTGTCATACTTGGCTGTGCTGTCCTGCTAGAAACACAGCAGCACAACACTTTGCAGGACATGCAAAAATCATTAAACTGATGTAAAAAAAGTTACAAATTTCAAAATGAGGAAGAATGATACAAGTAAGTGGGGGAAGTACACAAAGTATTGGCTCAACAAGTTCATTAATTGGGGTTTTAAATATGAAAACAGTCATCTCTCTACTAAAATCTGAAAAATTAGTATTTCAGATTTTAGTAAAACTGTGTACTCCTCAGAAAGCTAAGTAATGTGCAGAGTTAATTAAGAAAATTAAACCCATGGTTAATGGGTTTTAATTTGCTATGCAGAAATAATCTTCACTAGAAAAATTTTGTATGTTTTGAGAAGTTTAAAAGCCACAAGTAAAGAGATTCCATTACATATGCTTTTCCCGATAGTTCTCCTTCCTCTAGAAGCTGTTATTAGTGTCACAGTCTGATTAAATTTGCTTTACAAAATACTCTCTTCAGTTGTTGAGAGTAGTGAGTACAGGGAAACATGAAATCCCTCATTTTGCATACAGCTGCCCTGATGAAGCCAAGCTAGCGACACTGTTGTTACATGACTACCTTCTAGTTTACAGCATCTTCTTAACTTTACAAAAATGCTCACAGGGGAAAAATGTGATTCATTGGTGTGCTGAGATGGATGTGACAGGAGAAAGGTGCATTTGTATTGTATATACATCCAGTAAGGCATATATGAAGAACCCAGAGCTGCTGTTTTAACATATTAATTAAATAGTAAACTCAGTTGACAAGGAAAATGGAAACAGATCCCAATATAAATTCACTAGTTAAAAAAAATAAATAAAAATATAATGAATGGTTATTCACTTTATTATGCTAGTTCCTTTTCTGCTGGGCCTGTTACACAGGTTTCTTCAGAAGGGATAATCCCAGGGAAAATGATGCCTGTCACAGTATCAAAGAAGCTTAAAAAGCAAAGAAAATACCCTCAAAGGGGGTACATTAAAAGATACCATTAGGGCAGCAAATGTCACTTCCATGTCTGCTTTAATCTCAAGAACTTTATATTCACCAATATGTGACTAATTTCCCAAATTTTGAGTAACCCTGAATTTAAAAACACCAGGTAGATACAAGCCTTCACTTACCACTGAAAAACGTCCTAGAAAGTGGCTGCTTCCACAGGCCTCCAGTTCTAACACACAGATTCTCGTGTATAAGGAAGTTACAGCAACTCAGCAAACTGAAAATAAACAAGAAGCAGTTGCTTAAGTATAAATGTTTAATAATGCAAATGTAAGCAGATCCCTCTAGTGATAATCTTATATTCAGAAGCTGAATAACATTTAGGCAAGTGTCTCCTCAAAGTATTATTAAAATCTCCAAAGCCTATTCCCTTCTGGCACATTCCTACCTGAAAAAAAACAAACCAACCAACCCAAAAAAAAACCCAAACAACCCAACACAAAAAAACCCTGACAATCCAACCGCTCCTGCAGATATTTATTTAATGTGGCAGTTATTAGATCTTTTCTTTTCCTTAACCTATAATGCAAGTGTTTTTGCCACTCTGAAAACACACAGAATACCTATAACTGGCTACGGAAAAGGCTCAGCCAGGACTTTCCAGATGTTTAATATATAGTATTTCATGTGTCTAATAAATCTGAATAGGATCCATCCAATTGTACAAGGGCTATTGCTATTCAGTCTGTAAATAAGCACGTTTAGAAAAGTATTTGAAGACAGCACACCACTTCCTAACATCCTGCTGTTAGACCGGATCCCAGGCCCGAGGTAGGGCAGGAGAGAGGGACTGTTCTCACACCAACAGGCTCTGGCTCTTAGGAAGAACCAGGCCCAGCAGGTCTTTGTGCAACCCATTCATGCCCAGGATGCAAATGCCACAGCTGGGATGTCTTCATTTGGCCCTCTGACCTTTCATCTGTTCTTGATCAGATACAAACCAAGTACATAATTACTTCATTAGATTACAAGCTATTGCATCATTTAGGGCCAGTTAACACCAGGAAGTGATTATTAAGAATTTAAGAATTAATTTCAGGTGTCTGAGTTACATATAGACATTAGCTCTTAAAAAAAAAAAAAAAAGAGTCTAAGAATAGCAGATTTCTTGTCTAAAAATCACATAATGATTCTTAGGCAATTGCTAACAATGCTTTATTGTTAGCTGAGGACAAATAGCTATAGTTTTCACTTATCCCCGTAAAATGGCATCAGCAATATCTCACTCGGCCCTTCAGCTTCATGGTCTCCATTAAGGTCACTGTATTAACCCACATGGGACAGAACAGTTCCTCCCCAAAACAGATTCCTGTAACCGGGTGCTGAACATGCCACACTGCTGCATCATCTCCCAGGATATTATTTCCTTAGCAAGACAGAAAAATCATCCCACACTGCTGCAGAACCTGTATGTTTTGCATAGCAACATGATGTCATTTTGTCATGAACAGTGAGGTCAGTTGATCCGCTTGGGTCATTCACCAGGCCTACACTAATTTGTGGTATTACAAGGCCTGCTTTACAACCTATTAAAACACCTGGGATAAAAGAAGCAGTTTCCCATCAGCAAACTAGGAACCTGTGGGCTTCTTCTAAGGAATTCAGAAATCTAAAAGCTAATTCAATTAGCACTAGACTTAAATTTGCCAGAAAAGTTTTAAAATGCTAAAAAGTTAGGGGAAAAAAATTAAAAATTTGCTACTGCCTGAATCACTAGTATCCTCAAGACATATACTAGTATCGATACGTAATAATCTTAAAAAAAATAGAAAAAAGCAGAGTCAGAACAAAACTAGCACTGGCTTCCCAGGAACACCCAGGAGCTGTTCGTGTTGCCAAGGTGGGGCAGGGCATATCAGGACGTGGTACTTCAGCAAAGAGATCATCACAGAGGCAGGACACAAGAAGTAATTGCAGACCCTAAGCTCTCAATCAAAATTGTTTCTGATGAGCAAGAGGGGAAAACCAGTCTCCTCCTTACTCTGAAATCTGTCTAAAACCAGGTAAAGGTGATGAGATTAAATAGCTTGCTGTCCGCCTCACCTTCCCTGCTCTCAACAGCCTGACCTCGATGGGTACAAGTGTGTAGGAGCATTGGCCTCCTGCCTCTGCCACCCAACTGGAGACTGGTAGACTGAGAACTGCTGGGATCCCGTGTCAACTTCAGCCACTGCAGGATCAGGGACAACATTCCGCTGCTGGGCACCGAGGCTGGACGGCACTGGCACAGTCTGTGCGCGAGGTGTTTCTCCAGGTTTTGAGAGAGAAGATGGAGTAAGGGGACTGTGCGTTCAAAGAACACATAATTGTGTCCTGGAAACAGTATTCTTTAAATCGTCTCGTTGCTATGAAAAGCATAAGCTTTAGGAGAGTATCTGCTGTAAAGGATTATTGGATTCCCCACGAAGTGCTTCTCCTGACAGCCGGCACCCCCTGGGGGTTACATAACCTCAGGGGCAGGAGCTGCTCCATCTACTAATGTCTGCTAAACACCTACACACTAACAGCTGGGGACTCCTAGGAAACTCAGTTAAAATTATACGAGGTCAAACGTTTTTCTTTCTTAAGAAATGTAAACCGTTCATCTTGCTCTTCAGCTTGGAGAGCGAGAACAAGACTCCTCGCACATGCCCAGGGGACAGGGCCGAGGCACCATAAACAACCGCATTTCCACCCCATCAGGGAAACGCCAGCGAACGAGGCAGACAGAGAGGAAGGGGCGACCGCGACCCCCAGCCTGG
>JAAGNO010019532.1:0-41012 GCA_033439905.1 Ceryle rudis | reverse complement strand
GGTAAAGCACTGTTAAAGAACTAAAACACAGCTGCATTCTAACAAATCAAGATTTTTCCTATTTTCATGTTAAACAAAATGTTATCTAGTTTAAGAAAATTAGACTGTGAAAAAAGAAAAATAAACTAGAAAACATTGAAGTTGAGGTTTTGAGTGCCTGAAGATATGTTCAATATTGTTCAATACATGAGTATTTTTGCACTGTAGGACTGTAGAGAACTTAGTGTTCTCTGAATAACAATTTATGTTCCTTCAAATCTAAAAATTAGATTTGTAGTTTTGTACTGTAATTCTGTCATCACTGGGCACTGATGACTGATGCATCCCTTATCTTTTTCAGAGAAGCCCATTTTTCTATGGCAGCAGTGTAATTTAACAGTTGCAGAATAAAGGACCAAAGGCAAGGCAGGGTGCTTAGATGACCCAGAGATGTCACCCAAATCAGCTGTTTTTCTAGTGCAGACTGCAACTGAAATAAACTAGAAGTTTAAAGCTTTTATGTTGTGTCTTGACAGAAAGAGTAGTTGATATAATTTCTACCACAAAACACAATTTGTGGTCAGTAAAACTCACTACATTACATCATTTTGAAAGCAGAAAACAAGACACGTGGTTGATAATTTGCAGAAAATACATACAGAAGATAAAATTAATCTCAATTATGTGAGCACTTCCTTGCTCACATATAAAGAAAGGCTCAGCGGAGGTACCAGTTTGCTCAGCTGACTGTTCCCCATTTCATTAAAAGAAAAATATCTCTTTTCTTTAAAAGTATCAGATACCCATAGCTACCAATCAGACCATGCACACACACACCAGCAAAAAAAAAAATTTCCTCATTTTAAATGTACAGCTACATTTTTTCATACAGAAACACACACAAAGGTTTAAGTCAAATATACAGACCATAACCCAGAGGAGAATGTGCAAAAAAACAGGTCATAGGAAAAAAAGACTAAATAAAAATATTTTTTTAAAAAAAACCCACATGATAAAAGTAACTGCTTCCTTAAGACACTGGAATAGAGCAAAAGTTTGAGAGCATTAAGGAGACTCATGCTTGCTGGTAGATGATACATCTTATGAAATGTGGCCGCAAACCTACTGAAGGGATAAGAGTTTTTAATGATACAGGAAAACAACATCTAACTGTCAACGAGGGTGCTAACCAGAACGTAACATCAAGTATAGTGACAACATGACCCCTTCTGCTGTTCAAAAGCAAGTATCAGTGTACTTCCTATTGGATGTCAATTGGAAAAGCAGCATTAAAGCTTTAGTGAAGCTTTGTAATTTGCACTGTGTAGCTGGAGTTCAACAAGGGGAGTCCAATATCGTGCAAAGTTTTCTTGGACATTTTGCTTGACAGCACCATGGCAGCATTCTTTCAAATAATAAGCAGAGTGCAGTATCTTAAGAGAAATGAAAATTGCCAAACATGAAGGCAGAAGGACTACAAAGCACAGGAATAAGGACATAACCTGTCAAAACATCAATCTACCAGAATTAGCACTTCTTCCAGAAAACTAGTGATCAAGCACTCAAAAAGAGAAGAACTAAAAAGGACACTATGTTATTTTTCACTGGTTTTATCGAAATCATGATTACTGTAATTAACACTGCTTAAAGATGACACTCTCCCAGTTAACAGTATTCTATCATAGTATTTGATATTGGAAATAAGAGGGTGGCATGGGGAAGAGATCTTCCCATTAATGCATGGAAAAATTTAAATAAAACTATTACTTCTAGCAGCAATTAAAAATAAACTTGAGAAATACAAGAAAGTACTATAATTATATATAATATGCAGTACATTTTATACTGTAAGTAGCAACCCTGGGAGTGGGAGTTTGGCCGCAGAACTCAAAGCAGGCAACATATTGTTGTATGCATACACTGGACTAGAAAACACATAAACCATACCGCTGTCAATACTATTTTATTTGGAACATTATTGATTTTGTACAAGCATTTTCTTTGCCAGAAAAAAAAAGAAAAAAAAAAAAAAGAAAAAAAAAAAAGGTAGGAAAGAAGAGGGGGAAAAAATAATGCTTAAAACAAGAAAAATGACCACAGTGACCAAAGCCACATGAACACTCGTGAAAAACAGAGTGTTTATATTAGACTCAAGAGAGCATGATATATAAACATTTTAAGTAGCAGAAGAGGAACAAACTTCTGCTCTTTATCTCACTATTGAAGATAAAGGGATGCATACGTAAGCGATGTGAAGTGTCATAAGAGAAGGTAGGTTTACTCCAAAGGAACTGAGCTGTAAGTTTAAGGTCATTCTTTAATTACCATGTATGATACCTCTAAACATTCCGACAGAGTAGTTCTCAAAAGCTTTTTCTTTTTTTTTTTTTTCCTTAAACATTTAATGTATTTCCTGTCAGAAACAGGACACTGAAAATCAGATGAACTTGCAGACTGAACTACAACAATAAAGTTTATGATTCCCAAGCAACTCTTAATCAACAATTTAAAATATTTTACAGGTACTTTGAGCTTCTGTAAGGATTACAGGAAAACATTTATTATTCTAACCAGCAATCATCATAGCAAAGTTGTTTTGTTCAAGGCCAGTTAGAAGGTGAGCTGTGAATGGTAGGTGGATGCGTAAGGGAAATTGCCCATCTCAAGCAGTACTTGTAGTGAAACTTCCCAACAGTGATGGTCCTCCGCCTCGGCTGCCTTTAGGCAGCACCACGGCACTCAGTAGCGGTCCAGGCATTCAGGAGAGGGGTGAAAAATGAGAACCAGCTGTAATTACAGGCTGTGTCCACTCCTTTGCTTTCAAGGAACTGAGCTGTTGCCAGAAATACCTTTTGGCTGTTCTTCAGACAATAGAAATTTGTAATTAGACATAAACACTGCTTTTCATTTCCCTGCATGTGGAGAAACTGCACTGTTCCTAACTGCTGCTGGTTCACATTCACACCTGAAAAAGGTTGGCACCCAAAATATGAGAACTATTTTCATTGAAAGAAAATAAGTTTTAAAAACAATGCTCAAAATCATACATATGTGGCACATTTTCCACCTAAAATTTAAAAGCAAGTTGTATTTTACTTTTTTTTTCCCCCCAAGTAATTCAAATTTTTGGACATTCAGGCACTCCAGCGATTTTATTTAAAGCAGGTTTAAAGTTTAGTAACAAACACTAAAGCTTTTTTTTTTTTTTTTTTTTCCAATAAAGCAACAACATTAATACTGCTTCCATGCTGATCTGCAGTCTAGATCTAGCCATAACTTCACTTGAGATAAAAGTCTTTTCACCTGTAACAGCTATGAAACTAGTATTAACCATGATACAAAACGGGGAGGGGGTAGGCAGGAGCAAGATCTTGGAATTCATTAAGTAGAAAGGTGCACAACGTTTAGAATTTTTGGTTTCTACATTAAGAAATTTCTGAGCTAAATGTTCATTCAAATGAGCAGCTTTTAATTGGTTGTGAGAAATTTAAAGCAATATATTTTTTTCCATTTAATAATAAAGAAAAGGCTGTTAGAATCAGATGAGCCCTTATCAGACTAATTAAACAGCAACAGGAAGAGGAAAAAAAAAAAGCCACCACCCAAAAACCCCACAGCTTAAGAGAGTCTGAAAGGAATGAGAAGCACATGTTTTGCCAGTCCTGGAGTGAAGCTCCAAACAGGTGCTTCACAACAGTAATTCCTTCTGAAAGCTGCAGACCTTTGGGAATCCAGTGCTGAAGGCTACTGCTGGCAGCGGCTATCTCCGAACTACAAAGACTACATCGAGGTTTTGAGGATAGAGAAACTAGGTAACAACGTTTAACTGCCAAAGATTTAAGGTGGCAGATTTTAAGGACTGACTGATAGCAAAGTATAAAAAGAGACGGTTGTCATTTTATACTAATTGACATAATATTCACATACTGAACAACCTGAGGCACTGAAATTACCAATAACATCTTTTTCAGGTGTACATCATAGGTCTAATGATGATAAAAGTCGATCAACAGTGAATAACCTGTGCACCTAATTATCTAATGATGTTTCAAAAGTGGACCAACACCACCCTGCACCTAAGCTTCTGCTTTACAAAGAGTTTAATCAGAACTCACCTATTTTCTTAGAAGCCACGTGAAATTAAAAAAAAAAAATCCCTTGAGAATATATTGGTAATAATATTTAAGTGAAATAAGGATTTTTAGACTACATGAAAATGTTTAAAAATAGGAAGTGAAGAGTTAAAGTGATAACTGTATAAATATTTTAAAGGCAATGTACCATAAAAAGTAAACCAGGAATGCTTATACAGGAAATGACAAGTGAAACAAGCCAAAATGAGCTTGACCTGATGAAATAAAAATACCACCTGAAAATTAGGGAGAAAAATGACAGGAAGGATAATCAGATAGACAATGGAAGAAAAAACTGTCTTAACAAGGGAAGAGAGAAACCAAATAGATAAAGAACTCTCAGTAAAGGTTTGGGTTTTTTTGCATACAGAGTTAATATGACAGCAAACCTCATTTTTAAACACAAAGCACTTACTATAAACTTAACAGAAAAATCCTCAATTTCCTAGCCATTACGGTGTACTTGAATCCATTCTCATGGCACGATAAAGAAAACTTATTACGTGACACCTTTACTTGCATTTGAAAACTTTAAGACTGTTTTTCAATATATTTAACAGCCTCTCTGAAGAAATGAGGCACTACTGTGGTGAGACCAGACTCAGTTACATTGCAGAACATAATTCAAGTCCGTGGTGTAATTGAGAAGATGGTCTATATTAAGTAAATTGAAGAAACTTATGAACTACTGAATAAATTCTGCCGCTTTAGACGCTAGGTTGAAATAAGTATCAGCTAATCAAGCCTAACCATCATCTGCTATAAACATTATAGCAGAAGTGCCATTTCCTGGAACACACCCAAACTCCACATACCAACGCATAGTTGTAGTCAGATACAGCTCACAAGTCTGAGTAACTTGCCAATCAGCATTACCTGTCACACATCTAGGATAAATATAATTCATGGAATAATCAACCGACAAAACATAAAATAACTTGGTTATTTCCCCAGAGCTCATCAGCCTGCTTCCTCATCTCCATACATATACTAAACCCTGGCAGTTACTGCTCACTTTCTGTTGGATGCTTCTGAATGACAAAATAGGTGAATTTAGTAATATTTAGAATAATTGCTAACAGATATTCCAAGAATTCACTGAAGAATGCTGGGTCACATGCTGGCTTAGAAAGAGATGACACAATAGATCAGAAAGTCTGAAGAAAAACCCCCTCTGGTTTTACCCAGTCAAGTGTTTCACACCCTAATGCAACCTAAACCAAATGCCCTGCTCCCATGCAAGAACTGCAGGCACTTTCCAGCTTGTCTGAACATGGCATTTCTTTTTAAATTAACAAAAGCTTTCATAATCTTTCCTCGATCACAACACTGAATCAGCTTTCTAAATTCTCCACTCTTTCCAAAATTAGCAATAGGGTAAGTCTCTTGAAAAGTCTATTCATAGGAAAAGCTTTAGCATCTCTGAGCTGAGATGAAACTAAGGCCCTCAATGGCTCATCAACAACTAAAATAATCCCAAATCACCATACAGAATTAACATTTCCAGCAGTCATTATAAAATATGCAAAAGTATCACCTTTTATGACTAGGACTGGATTGTGTGTGTGTGTGTGGTTTTCTTAACACATTTTAATAGACAGTTAAGTCCTATAGCCCTATACCCTGGGGGGGGGGGGAGGAAGACACTGAATTTTAATCTTAAAATGTAATTCACAACAACAATCACAAACCAGAAGATATTGTTGATGTATGAATAAAAATTAGGAATATACACATTTATTATGCTGATATAATTTTGTTTCTTTGAAAATGTGTGTAAATTACACCACGAGTCAGTAATTGTAACTTCGAAATTCCATCTGACTACTGGCCTATAATTTTAAGGAATTTTCAGCTCAACGAAAAGTCCCCTCCAGAGACATTTTGCAGTCATATCCTTAGAGATTTTAAGTGTAGTGCGAGCACTTAACATCCTTCTTGTTTCCAGCAGCAGAACTTATATATACACTCTTCATATGGGCAAAGGATCTATACAAAGGTGAAAACAATCCAACAAAGTGAAGGGAGAGCAATGACAGAATACAGAGTAAAAGCAGTAAACAGGTAAAACATCCTCCAATACAAAGTGATGCAAAGTAAGAGAAGAGTTAGAAAGCATGTTAAATGCAGCAGGAGTGATAACTAATCAATTTCTTTTAAATCTGCTCCTGCTCAAGTAAAAAAACACTCCCCACAAGTTGGTTCAGTATATGCCAGCAAAAAAACATCAGTCTATGTCTGGCTAAGTGCTGTGGCTATGTCTGGATGTCCTTTGAAAAAAGTCTAGCAAAACCATCCAAGAGGCAATACAGTAACACTGTCATTTGTACCAATATCAGTGCTTTGACAGTTCAGATGATATTTAATGCTAATTAATGAAATAATAGGTAAACATTTCACAGGACTATAGGTATGAGAGGCCTAGGTTCATTAAGAATAGTACTGCTGCTTGTTCTTGAGGATGATATTTCTGTTTCTCTTTTTTGAGGCAGTACTTTAGAAAGGAAAGGTGGATGGGTTTCAAAGCTAAAGATTCAGTGTACGACTGGTTAAGCAATGTTAAAGATCAGCACTGGCTGAGGACTTGCTATAAGGACAGTGGAAATTTTTGGCAAGATGGATGACTATTAACTCCAGGAGTCAGGCTGAGTATCAATGGAGTCTGGGTGGCTTGGCAGGAGGGCAGAGGTATCAGCCCAAACATGCAGCTGGTTCTCACCCCTTCACATTATCAAATTATTACTGGCTTATATGGGAGAAAAGGAAAGAACAAACATTTTTATCTCCTTTAAATCTCAGCTGAGGTTTATCCATTTGATCCAAAACCAACAACCAGGACCATAAGCAAGACAGAAGATATGTGCTGGTCATGAGAAATCCCATTTATTGGATTAGCAGGGGTGAAAAAAGTTTTGAAGATCTTTTGCACAAGATTACTTCTACAAAAGTAAAAACAAACCTGCAATTTTACAAGTAGCTGTGATTTTTAAATTTAAATTCACTGAAAGAGAATTCACACAATCACTGTGATGGAAGCATCTCTGAAGAAAATGATTAAGATGTCTGCTCTATATACCTTTCTTCACAGGAAGATTCTACTCCTCACAACAGTCACTGTACCTTAAATGTTTACTAAATTTAAATGTGTTGAAGGATTAAAGGAAATTAATATTTAAATAAACATACATGCTCAGACCAGTTGAATTTATCATCCTTAAAAGTGCCTACTTACATGGAAAATGTAAGATGCGTTTGAAGGTGAAGATTATCATTACACAGGAAATATAGAATGAATAAAACATTCATTTTCCACTGCAGTATACACCAACAGCAAAAAGAGTAGCATAAAAGGTGACTTTATGAAAGCACACCTTAACATTCCAGAATCAGCATAGGGCAGTTTCAGACTATAATAGAACATTAATACCTCAAAAAGGCAAACTGAGCACATATAAAGGAAATTATGCTTGAAATATAGCAAGTCCTTGGAAAGTATTAGAAAGATGGTAGACAACAATTATCCCTGGATTTTTAGACTTTTAACATAGTGTTTTTATAATGCAGGAAGACTACCAGAAACATGTTATAAGGATCTGTGGTAGAAATTAACACTGTTCAACATTTTCATAAACACCACAGAGGATGAATAGCAAGGTCACAGTTTGTTAATGCTGCATTCATTGTCAGTTTAAAGATTGTCAAAAAGAGCTACAGAAGAATCTCATGATACTGAGCAAATTAATTCCATCTACTAGATCTTCCCATAAGCTGATGTAAAGAAATGTGGGTGAAATAGCTACCTAGATATTTATGAGTTCTACCTTATTCAGAAGATATTTAAGAACTATGGAGGTTCTGTATAAAATACATACCAGCCACCACTTTTTTTTTTTACTACTGCTGAGCTCCTAACAGAATATTAAGTGAACAAAACATCCTTTCAGTTTACCAGTATTTTAAATACTACATGTTGTTCCAGTCACCCATCTCTAACAGTTTCCAACAACATGGCAAGAATTATTTAAAACACCGTAACACCAAAAATCACGAGTTAACACAGAGGTGAAAGTACTACTAATAGGCATACTGGCACCAAACATGTTACAAAGTCTACCTTAGTAACTGAAAAAATAAAAAAGTTTACAATAAGAATATGAAATTTGCTCTTTGAATTTAAATAATAAGCTCTTTAGATTTAAAAAAGTGCATTAACAGTGATATTGTAATATTTTTAAGTGACAGTAAGGCCAGACATTTTTTGGTCCCATATGCAAGAAAGAATGACAGAATCATCATCTCTGCTAGTTGTAATCCCCCACTCAAAGCAGGGCAAGCTGGATAAACCCATCTGCCCATGGCTTTGTCCAGTCAAGTTTTTACTATCTCCAAGCAGAGAATTCACAGCCCCTTTTGGAATCTTGTTCCAGTGTTTAACCACCTCTACAGTGGCAATTTTTTCTCCTTGTATACAATTTCAATCTCTCGTGTTGCAACAAATAATGGTTACTTCTCACTCCGGACCTCTGAGAAGAGCCTGGCTCTGTCCTCTATAACCTCCCATCAGTTAGTTGAAGACAAGACCTCACCTTAAACTTCCCTTCCTCAAGACAAACCAACCCAGTCTCCTTTTGTACATCCTGAGATTAATGACTACTATACTACATACTGATCAAAGGTGGCCCAAGCTCAGGGAAACCACCAGCAACAGGTACTTGATGCTATGTTAGCACCTAATCCAACAGAACAATGGTCATTCACCACACTTCAACAAGTGTGCAAATTTCTATCTAAATACTCAAATATTTATGTCACAAACATTAGCACTGGCATTTTCAGCCCTGTAGAAAAGCACCATGTGAAGATGGAATACGAACTACCTTCATCTCTTACTCAAGATTCTACATACAAGGAGCACATAGAAAGAATAAACAAAGTTAACATCACTTACATCTCCTCTGAAAAAGTCAAAGCACCTTTCCAAAAATCTGAAGTAACTTAAATAATGACAAAATCAAGGCAGAGAAAGATGGGCAATGATGTATCTGAAACAGGTTACAGCCTACAGGACACATCAGTTTGAGTTAACACAGTATCAGGGTGTTCTCACCCTCCTTCCCACACAACTTCAAGTGTGTCCTGCATAACATCTTAAAAATAATTAAAAAAAAAAAAAGTACGAACAGACATCACCAGTTCCAGCCAGTTAGCAATTAAGCCACTAAGGTAACTTCTGTATTCTGCTGATTCTGCCATTGCAGAACAGAGTTTTACATGTATTTTCTTCCAATGTTTGTGTTTTGAGTTAATATAAACACTGGCATTTGGGCTATTTCTACATACTGATAAAACAGTTTTAAGAGATTTTATTCTTAGCAGCATTGAACTGTATTCCTTATGAAAAAATGTCTGACCCCACAATGAATAAACATTTATAATCTCACTACAGAAAGAATTGCAATTATTTTCTACCTGTAACTGCACTCTGTACTACAGTTACAGTTTTCAGCAAGACAACTCCTAACAGTAAATATGAACTGGTAACTCTGAAGTCTAGTGACAAATATTTACTGTTTGTCCTGATTCACGCTGCTTTTACAGCTGCCTTCTTTGCTTGAATTGCTCAAATGGAAATCAAAAGGTCCCGATTCCTTCCCCCGGGTCTCATCTCATTTATGTGGATCCTCCTGTGAGTGCTTTGAGTGCACTTCCACCACTCTAGGGATTTAACCGCCAGAAGGGCTCCATAAGGAGAGAGAAGCATCTTGAAACACCATCCAGCTTTGCTTCCCTTCTTGTAAAAGTCTGAAATTCATAATACCTAATAACCTTCTTCTCTGTGCTGTCCTAATGTCATCTTCATAGCTAGCAACTTGCCTATACACAAAGATCCTAAAGGAGCTCTCCACGAAGATATCCCACAACTAATTGCTTTGGCTACACCATTTGTTTCACAGACAGCTACAAGCTCAAGGCTCTATCTGGATCACAAACCACAGTAGCTATTCCATAGCTGTAATGGCTGCTCAAACTGAAATGGTAATTTTCTTAGAAGCTTTGGATTGTTCCAATACAAGGTAAGCTTTCAATTCACTGTGATAATCAGTGACAAGCAGCTCAGCTGACCATTATGCACTATCTTTATACCCTAGAAAGATCAATGCAGCAGTAGCGTAATTCAGATCTCCTGGAAAGCCTGTTGTGGGTGGAATGACCAAGGGCTCATTGCCCCAGCAGGCCAAACGCCCTCACTCAGCCAGTGCTTTCAGCTCAAATAACGTACAATAATGGCTCCACGCCACTTGCATTCAGTATGGATTAGGCTCTTTTGGTGCTTGGTATTTTCCAACAACGGGTCCAAAGTCATCTTCTGCAGACCCGATTTCTACCCATTTGACTTGAACAACTGCCAACAGTCTGTGATTGTGACAAAGGGCATAGTATCACAGTACATGAATGAGGAAAGGAGAGGAGTTATACTGACAGCGATCAGGGTCAGCCAATAGTCCAGCGGTTGCTGAACAAGTCCACAGTGAAGAGGCACACCAAGCCAGGTAGTCAACACATCGGGATCCATATCATCGAATACTAGGTTGGAAGGGACCTCAAGGATCATCATCTGGTCCAATCTTCCATGGCAAACGCACAGTGTAGACAAGGTGGTCCAGAACCCTGCCCAGATGAATCTTGAAGTGTCCAATGTCAGGGACTCCACCACTTCCTGGAGATCATTCCAATGACCAATTGTTCCTCTTGTGAAAAATTTTCCTCTTGTGTCTAATCAGAATCTCCCCAGGAGTAACTTGTACCCATTGTGACCCCATGTCTCCATTTAACTCACTGTAAAAAGGGAGTCTCCCAACTTCTCTGTAGCTACATTTTAATTACTGGAACATGGTGATAAGGTCTCCCCTAAGCATTCTTTTCTCAAGGTTGAACAAACCCCATTCTGTCAGCCTTTCCTCATACAGCAGTCTTCCCAGATCAGTGAGGTACATGGCTAGACAACATACCTGCAACCTTGCTGAAGCAACAAGCAGGGCCAAGGGCCTGTGCTTAAAGGCAACTTCTGAGTGAAAGGGGAACCCTGACAAGACTTCTCACAGCTCTTTCCACAACAGTCTGACTCAAGATTACATGGCTGCACCATATCAAAGATGGCCACGAGCAGCAGCAGACAAATAAACTGCTGGAGATCTGGCTGTTTGGGCCATTGACATCTCTTACCCTACAAATACCTACTGCTCCTCCTTACTGGTGATGGTGCACATACCAATGAGAAAACAGCAGTCAATAAAACTCTGACACAAACACACAAACAATGTTTTTAAAAGCCACCTGCATCTGTTTTTCCAACCGTGTAGTTTTGGCAAAGCTCCGAGTAGCCCAGACAAGAAAGCTGTCAGCAGCTCAGGAGGGGCAGAAGGGAACAAGCTCCCATTACATGCCAGAGTGAAGATTTCTTTCTTATTCTGCAAACTTTACATATGTCATATGATCCAGGTACGGAAAATGCTTGAGAATTATCTTTAAAAGCAAGATTGCAATTTTTATTTTCAAAGAAGTCCCGATAGTGTAGTCCACAAGGCTTCACATATTCTTCTTTTTTTAAAAAGTAAGATTAAGGCTAAATATGGCAGCTATAATATACGGGTAAAACACACCATCTCCGAATTTTAGTTTCAAGATTGTATGAACTTGGTGATAAAGCAGGATGTTCTTTGCCCCCTCCTTGAAGTTTTAGCTCTTACAGCTGCAAGGAAGAATCTAGTAGAATTTTAATCCTATAGTGCAACAGATGATGTAAAAGGACAACTGTAAAAGCAGTATGGATTGGGACAAACAGTAAACATGTGTCATTAGGCTTCAGAGATACCAGTTAATTTTTACTGCTATTAATTTCATATGTGTTGCTCTGACAGGCTTCATTTTTGAGGCAAATTGGTACTGGAAACTGAGCAGCTAGCAATATGAGGTACACACAAAAAACCTCAAAGCAACTTCTATATACATATATGCATGGGAAAGATGATTTTCCTCTCCTAGTATCAAGAAACTCCTCTGGCCTGTAATACCATAGACCCATCTTAGTTTCCACCACCTGAAAAATGCAAAACAATCTCCCAGTTATTCTATAATTGCTTACAAGAAAGGCCACTCTCATCACCCACTTAAAAAAACTCCAAACCAAACCAAAAAACAAACAAAAACCCAAACAACAAACCAAGCCACAAATCTCCTTAACTTCTATTTTACTACTGTATTATCCAGTGCACCAAAAATTTAGGTCTTTGGAAATTAAATTTTAGAACAGTTTTTTAAAATCTGTTATTTTCACAACTGTGTATTTGATTGGAGCAACAACAGGGAAAATAAATTCACTGACCTTGTTACTGTACTGAGACAAAGGATTATTAAGATTCATCATTAGAACATTTCATCATTCTGATTCCAACCTTGGTTTGCTTTCCTGACTTGCACCTTTAAAAGATGGTGCTTCTTCCCTTCCAAAAAGCACCATCTATCAGAGAATTAAGGTGATTTGCACTAAGTGAAAAGCAAAGGCCTGTCTTCAGGTCATGCAGTGCCATTTATATTCCCTTGAGAACAAGCACAGTCCTTATTCTAACTCAAGAGAATTTAATTGCATTTCCCACCCCACTCGAAGACCAAAATTAGAGTCTTCCAGAATACATCCAGTCCCCACTTCAGACAGAGAAGGATATGGCTCTTAAAAAGTAAAGAGTAATTGTGATTTCTTAATACATGAAGACCAACACTCCTGCTTAAAGGAGAAGGCTTCTCAACAGTCATTTCTTGCATATAAATGGCATTGTTCAAGGTGTGCTGATCCCAGCTAATACATGTTCTGCTTTCATGTAAAGTTCTCAACCAAAACCACCTTAAGGAAGACGTGAACAAAAAAAAAAAAAACCAGAACAAAACAAAATAATAAAAAAATTTTGGTTGGCTTTGGTTGGCTAACAGCCAGCTAAAAAAAAAACCCCACACCACACAAAAACCCCTATAGCAATGCAAAATTAGTTACTAACTGCAAAAATACAGGACATGAGAGATGCACTCAGTATTATGCAAAAGTGTCAAACCAACATCTATTTTCCTAATGAATTATATAAAATGTAGATTTGCAATGCACTAATTCTGTAACACAAAAGAGCATATTCTGTTAAGAAATTCAACATTCTGAACTGCGCAAAGAGATAAGCACGTAAGAGGTTGCTTGTTAAAGCCGAACAGCATCTCTTCTAGGAAATGCTTTCTGAATACATAAAGGATATTTTCATAATAAATGTCACGTCTCTTCCCCTCCTTCCTCCCCAACAACACTCCCAATTCTTTTAGAAGCTGTAGCGCCTTGCAAAGGAGCTCTATCTGAACGATGCAAACAAAAAAGGCTTTGAAGCACACCAAACGTTTGCCCTTATTCTATAGAAACTGTATAGCGAGAACTTGGCTCTTCCCTCCCCCCACTCAGTACCTTTCTGGGGTAGTGACTTCACATCCTTTGACATCAGCACAGCTTGAAAGGGGGATGGGAGAGTTACGGCAGAAAGCAGTAAAACCTGCTTTTAACTATGCATGCAATGCCTCTGCGAATTCTTAAATCTTCCCAAAACACATTTAATGGAAAACAGGGTTTGATCTCCTCCGGTTTTACCACGCCTGTGACAAACCGAAGGGGACTGGGCTACCAAGGACTTCCTGCTGCCCTTATCCGAGCACCACAATAGCCATTTATTAGCTCGTCAGAGGGTCGCGATTCTCTCTCACACGCACAATAACTCACCTCTAATATGCAAAAGGGCCACGGGCTGGAACGGCCCATTGGAATTGGCTGCATCTACCACCATCCTGCTGCCAGCTCTGTTACATGTCAACATCTAGGCTCCAGCAGGCAAGGCAATATATTCCTTAAGGCAAGAAACCAGCCTCCATTTTAGTTTAAAAAAAGACAGAAACTGAAGCGCTCTGCAGCTGGAGGGAACTGGCTAGTTAGTGATGTCAGCGGGCGGGAGGAGCCCCATTGGCTCACGGCAGCAACTTAAAATGACACGGAGGAGGCCGCAAAACAGCGGAGGCGGCGCGGGGCTGTCACTGCGCCCTGCGCTGGACTCGGCCCCCGCCTCCCGCCGCGGCCAGCCCCGCAGAAGCGGAGCGGGGAAGCGGCAGCCGGAGGAGATGACGGGTCTTTTCCGTTTAGGTTTTGGGTTTTGTGTGGAGGGGTTTGTTTGTTTGTTTTGGTTGTGTTTTTTTTTTTTTTTAAAAAAAAAGCAGGATGATCCTACTGCTGCTCTGCTATTCCCCCCACAGACAGCATTCAGCACGCACCTGCTAGAAAACACACATGCATTTTGATATATATATTTTTTTTTTCTCCTTTCCTGAAAAAGCCAAAAGCTTAATCTTTCCTTCAGCGAGGTTGCTAAGAATTACCTACCAGTAGTTCAACTTAACCATGGGAACACACAGCATTAAAGGCAACACGTACAACTGGCTTTCAAGAGCCATATTAAACAGTAGCTCACAGGAAGAAACAAGTCCTTAAATTACTATTATTATTAATTTAAAAATATAAAAACTCATAAGCATCCCTATGAACTGTTTAATGACTGATTGCTAATAAGTATATGAATAAAAATATGTCTATGACATTCAGGAGATAAATCCCTCATATTTCATGCTCATCTGAGTATTTCTTTCAATGGAGAAATGGACCTATTTCAAGTTTAACTCTATGTTGTTAAACTAGGATATATTGCGTAATTCAGGTATCCCTTTCTAGAAAGTTCAATAATAAGTAACTAATTTTTAAAAACTGAAGTATTGCAGCACTAAGAAACAATATATAGGCAAATGAAAACAGTTTTACTGCATAATCCCAGAAACAGCAAAAAACGAACAGAATAATAATTCCTAAACGTTTCAGTTAAATTGGAACAAAACCTCAAGAAACCTTTTCTTCATCATGAGACTTGCACATTTATTTTTACAGGACCATTTTGGCCCACACATACTGCACCTCCGAGAGTGATTGTTTAGAGGAACAGGCAATGTTATACTTGTACCACCTCCAAATCTGTGCTTCTCCCTAAATACTACTTGCACCAGTATGTCAACTTTAGATATGTAGATTACTTGATCTCTGACCCTGTCCTAACTGACATCTGCTAGAAAATGTAGTACAAAAAAAAAAGAGAGAGAGAGAGAGAAACTTTTCAACTAGGTAGTTTGATGATGAAAACTTGGAATAAATCCAAATTATAGGGCATACGTATATGTTAGAAAAAATGATATTGACAGTGTCTTATTGTAGTGCAAAGGTGAGAGAGCTATACTGAATGTTATTGAATTGGACAAAGGGAAAGAGGAATATTACCCATGAGACACATGAGGAAATCAACTGGATTTACTGAAGGCTGACAAGGTCCAATTTGAAGTTGTCACAGCTGAAGGATGTAAACCTGAGAAGAAAGCTCAAACACAACCAATTTATAAAATATTCCTTAGTTTAAAAAAAAAAAAAGCTGTCTGTTTAGTTTGGTGTGGGTGGTTCCTTTTGTTTGGTTGGGTTGTTTAGCAAGGGTTTTTTTGATAGAAAGGGCACAACTGAGAATATCCAAGTATTTTGAGAAGTAATCATGAAGATGAAATTATTTTTCCTACAGTCACTATGGACAGTAAATTCCTCCTATGTCATGGAAGGACTGTTAGATATTAAATTAAATCCTCTTGCAATAAGCATAGTGAAACAAAATAAGAGACTGTAAACTTTCTAGTAATTTTAAAAAATGGCTAAAGGTAATGAGTGATATTAAGTGTAATTTATCCTGCTTTTGAGAACATCAGTATGGACTACATGAACTCCTGATACCTTTTAAAAATCTCTTCCATAAGACTGCACAGATTCCACTTATTTGTCAGTCCAGTCTAGACAAAATCATTCTCAAAAGTGACAGGTTTTATATCTGTATATCCCTTGGATATACATGTGAAATGTAGAAAAATGTCTTAAAAAACTACTATAGATACATGCCTTTAACAAGACTACATTTAAAAACAAAACTAAGGGTGACTTCAAACAGTTTTACACAAGATCCTGATATGGAGAACAGAAAACAGTAAAAACTCAGGTAACTTTTTGCAATGTCTGCATATGCAGAATTGTGTAAGTAAAACACTTTCTTTTCCCCATCTAAAGTAGAATTTAATTGTTCTACAGTAATAAGCCACAGTATGAAGCAGCAAAAATTAGATTTATCTGGTAACTATGTCTTTGAGAGGCAGCTGCTTAATCTCTCTCCTCCTCTCTACCGTGTCTTTGCTTTAACAGTCAACTGCTGCTTCTGTCTCTTTGAAACTCCCTGCAAAGATTAAAATGGATATGAAGACTACTAGTCCAGTGGCACACAACTACTGTACTGTAACACAACAGAGGAAGAAGGGAGTGTTACTTTATTTACAGTGCCATTTCCTATTTTACACATAAGCATGGCTTGAACAGTTGGAGAATCTTTAGCAACTTTTAGGTAATGGTCAACGCCCCTACACTGTTCTTCACTAAAGTGAGTACACGTGACATTTGCAGCGCTAGTCCTAGTACTGGCAGACCACTGAGTCACGTCCAAGTTAGTTTTCTTTTGCAAGATGCACGTATCCTGTTCACATCTCTTCCTCTTTGCAGGACTGTGTTACATCTGAGGACAGTACTGAGTAAGCTATCATGAAACTGGTTCACACAGCCATAATTCAGTATATTTTTGGTGTGCATCTGACACTAGTGCAGCTCAAGAGCTCCAATCTTTGCAAGACCTTTTGCTTGTTAACAAAACCTGGTACCTTCTCACCAGTCATACAGCTTGCGAGGTACATTCTGCTCAGGAGGTTTGTATACCCTCCCTTTGTTTCAGCCTTAAAATATTTGATTTGCCACCAAAGGAAAATATTTACTGTAGTTGAACTATTTTGAAAATTTCATTTGGGAAAAATAGTTTGCAAAGAAAATAGAGTTAAAAATCGACTTACTAATGTGGAGGGAAAGAATATTAATGTAAGTGGAATGGGGCTATCGGATATCAATAGGAGGAGGAAGAGGTTACTTGAACAAATTTATGAAGACACTTCCGTTGCAAGAGAATCAAAAATTGTATTAACTTCAGGTACCCATTTTTAGAATTAAATGGATGAAAAACATACTGACAGTATAGCAAAACTGTAGCTATTACAGGTTTACTCCGAACCTTGCTCATCACTTTTAACTTCCTGATGATAAGGAAGGAAAATCCTGTAAAATTATCAGGATATAAATGAATGTGCTACATTCAGGATCCAGCACTACAGACGGTGAATTTTCTTTACACTGGGAAGCTGTGTAGTATTTCCTTTAAAACATATACTCCAATTAGGTTGTGATTTAAAAAACAGCCAACCCTGCACCCCCCCTTCCCCTCTCAACCAACAACAAATTCCCCTGCCAGAAGGTTGCCTTTATTTGCATTCTAAATTAGCTACTATTCCGATAGCAACAGAATCAGCAACATGTAAGATAATTAAAACTGGATTAACTTCTATTTACATGAAGACACCTTGGATAAAGTTGGTTACCTCTCAGACTTCATGAGGAGTTTTCAGATTTGGATTGAGGAAGAAGGGGACACTAGTCTCAACTCTGAGGTGACTAAAAGCACAATTCCACAACTGCTGAAGCTGCTGTTCCTCAGCAACCTAAACCAGCCTAGTTGCGCACTGCTTCAGTCCCCTGCCTGTATTCCTTTCTTTTTCTTTATTTTGCTCTCCTTTGCTTCAGTGGTGATCAGACATGCAGCTGAGTTGGTTTAGTCCACTAATCCAACAGATAGTCACTTACTTTGTTGTTAGGTTGGTTTTCTGTTAATTTAGACTGTGTTCCCTGTGTTCCATGGCAGCCTAAACTGTCTGTAGAAGCTACTGCTGCAATCCCACCTCTTCTGAGGCGCATGTGCACAACCATCTGAAACTGCTGTACAAGAGCTTGTGCAGCTGCATGGTTGAACCAGATTAGGAAATTGAGCAGAGTTAAAATGAGAAGGGTTAGTTTGAGCCACGTGGATTCCATTATCTGGTTCACCAGACAGACACCCAAAAAAGGGACAGGAATAAACATGACTTGCTTTTACTGGTAGGACCAATGTAATTTGCTTTTTCCCCCACTCCAGTTATAGCCCAAGCAAAACTGAGCACTCTCACAAATTATGTCAAACTATAGAGAATAAGGGTCTCTTCTCTGAATGAGTAACTTGAATAAAGTACATTTGTTTTAGGAGAGAAAAGGCACCAGATACTACACATTCTGAAGAAACTGCAGCAATAGGAAGGATACTGGGCTTCTCCTACAAGGTTCTGACTCAACTCTAAAGGACAGCCAAGAGGAAATTCTTCAAGGAAACAGAGGCAGTAAACACCACATTAATAACTAGCTATCAAAAGAAATACACAGATAAGAAAAAAAAAAATCTTTGCCTGGATAAATTAAATGGGTAGGGACTGTCATTTGGCTTCCTTAAAGAATTCCTGATATTGAAGCATCACAAAAGATAGTATTCTACCTTCCATGTTGAGAAATTTATAATATTTACTCCTCATAGTACAGGAAAGACTGATTGAAAGTGGAATTGGCAAACATCTGCCTCTGACTGGATTTGTATCTATCTGGATTTCCTAATGTTTGCATGGTCATTGTAGCACACACAGACTCAACAGTGCCAAGTTTTCCTTCAGCCAATATTGTATACTTAAAAGATTTTTTTTAAGTGGCGCGGGGTGGGGGAAATCGGCAGATATCTGCTGAATTCAGAAAGCTTTACAACACACACACAAAATTGTTAGTTACCTTAAAAGATAAATATTTCAAGAATAGTATCTGGTACAAAAACATATTTCCCAGAGCAGACTGCAGCAATGCATTTCAAGTATTGGCACACTATTTTTTAGCCAAGTCTACTATAAAAGCTAAGGTGTGTACCACTAAACTCACTCAGTCTGTGGCCTTATTCTATAGGTCACACATGTCATTTTCAAGGAAAGAAGTGTAAAAAAAATTACATTTAAGTGTAACAACTCGAGAGAACACTAGTTATCCAGCAAACACTGACTTATATTTACATGTATAATATTGCATTCAATGTTTATCAATCAGTAGAAGTCTTGTGAAGGGAGTGCAATGGAATAGAAATCTCTTCTTGTAAATAAGGACATAAAAAGACATTCTAGGAGAGATCTAAACTCTGAATTCAGAAATAGGTTATAATCTGGAAAATAAGACAATATCACATTTTAATTCCTATTTCTATGGATACTATCCAAGCTTCAGTGGAAACAAGTTTGGTAGGAAATGCTGCCAGTGACAGATGTAAAGCATTCTTCTAACACTTTCAGCTGCTGACTAATGAGTAGGTGTTTGATAGGGCAGTTGAAATGAAAAACATCTCATTAATCCAAGCCTATGATTTCATGTAAAGCTAGCTAAACAAAAGAAATTCACACGCTCAAGCAGTACTTCTCTGTATAACATTTTTTGGTAGTTATTCCCTCACTAGCTCTCATGTTGATTAATCTATCTTTAAAATGTTACGTAGTAATTCAGACTGAATAATTGTCTAATGTTTTAATACTTATGATTTGATAATCATTAAATAGTAAAATATTTACTTATTTGTTAGATGACATTTTCCTGTATGAACACTAAACAATTGCCAGTTTTTGCTTTAAAAAATGCATATGCTTACCACACACATTTTAATAATTCTTCTAAACATTTAGAAGAAAAATAAATACAGGAAAGTCTGTTTATGCAACACTATGATAATGTTTTCAAGATCAAAGTTCAAAGACAAAGTTACTAAATTAACATGGCAAAGAAAGTCTCCACAGTTCTTTCACACAATACAATAACGTACACTCACTGACACCTAACCATACTGATGTAGGAAAGAGGGAGCTTCTGTAGTATTTTCCATTATGCACTTTTTGTTTCAATAAATTCAATACCGTATTGGGCTGCCAAAAATACTATAAACCCATGAACACAGCCAGGCCCAGAAGGATAGCACTTAGCATACTGAGTTAGTCCAATATAGTTTGTGTGCAAGGGAGAAGAGCATCTGTTTCACAAAACTGTATTCATCGATGTTTTGCATGAGAATGAATTTTTTTACCTCAGTATTCTGCCTTTTTAAATGCATTAGATATCAGAGCAAATTACCTTTTATAGTAGCATTATCTTGCCTAGTCTATTACCTTACTTTGCATAAAATACTTTTAGCTAAACAGAAATGCTTCCCCCTTGCAGCTGGACAAAATTCCTTAATTGTCATGCACACACACAAGAAGCATGATTAAACTGGAAATGACAAAGTACTGCACCTTTGTTCTTTACCTCAATTACAACTGGGAAGAGTAGATTTCTGTGACAAAAGTGACATTAAACATTGAGTTCTCCAGTCTCAGCAGCTTAGAAGAAAACTGCTCCTCAAAACCCCAAAGTAGTCCATTATCGCTATGATTTCCATAAATGCAATTACATTGCATGGATCCAGTCAGTCTATTTTGTATTGTGAAAACAGATGCTATTTTTAAATGAACAGGTAATATACTCTGCTTAAGTTTGAACTTAACCTGTTTTGTGATTTTGTGGGTATTCCCAACAGATACGGTTGAGTTTCTCTGCAGCACTGAGAACAAACTTAATTTGCTTTTAAAATTACCTTGGTATCAGTTTTGCTTACTTGTATGTACTCTACAGTCAAGAGAAACACACAACCACCTTACATTTCTGACATCTTGAGAAATTCTCACTTTTTCCTCCTCTTTCACGGTTACAACAATTTTATCAATGAAAATTTGGTCCAGTTGGGGTTTTTTAAGTATCAGAATCTTTAACTGGAATCACCTCTTCTGCAATCTTGATTCATCAGACTTTAATATTTTACAGACGATGAAAACGGAGATATCTCCTAGACAGCCATTTATGACTTAAAAACATTAGGAAAGCTTTAATAACACTTGCCTCCCTATCAGAGTCCTGTATCCCAGGCAGACAAGTTGAGACAACACCCTGACATTCTCCTCTTGCACAGAACAGGCTCAGAATTTGGCATAGCTCTAAAGATTCTTCTTTGCACTGAGAAAAAGAAACCATGCACTCTGCATGAAATGCACTCAGAAAAATGGCACCCTTATGACCTGTCAGAGTCATTATTTCTGTTGTTGTTGAGGTTTTTGGGGTTTTTTGTTTGATTTTTTTTTTAATAGATATGGCTGACAGTACATTTAATGCTGAAATCATGCTAATTCAGAAACAGTCATCTCCACCAGGTCAAAACCAGAGTGGATCAACATGCACATCAAGATCTTCAACAATTAAATACCAGAATCTGTTCAATCATATCACATGCAGTTATTCTACATTAAGAAAACAGCATAGGATTCCATACTCGATACTTCTCAGCACTGTAAGTCAGTATGTATGTCCACATCTGTCAGTGTAGTTCATTTCTTCCCACCTCAGCATGTAAGACTATTGTATCCGCATTTTCAAGAACAAAAATCCAACTCCAAGAGGTAATTGTTCTGTAAATAAGAACTGGATTTGGCAGGGGGGAAGCTGAATTGCAAACACCATCTTTAAGATTATATAAAACTATTTTCACTTTTAGATAAAAAAGAAAAACCGCAACCCCAAACTCATGAACAAATCTATGACACTGGCATCACTGAAGTCCTCTATAAGGCTAAAAAAGGTTTCTATCCAGTTTTAAAAACCATATACAGAAATGCTACAGAAAAAGCATATATTTGAATCATGATCAAATTTACATATGCATGACTAACACATGTTCATTGGGAAATCTTGCAACACTTCAGAATATTAAGAAGCACTGACTTTTTTATTTTTTTCATATTTCTTATTCTAGGACTGACACAGAACATTATCTTTTAATGTATATTACTTGCAGGTTAAACTTAAATTTGTGACACAATCGTATTTGACAGTGTATAAAACCTTTTAGTCCCAGTGAGGGTGTCTTAATATTGTATCTAAGCATTCTCACTGCAACATCCTCTTACATAATACAGGGATTCAGACTGCATCCTTAAAAATTTACCACTTTGTCCAACAGTTATGTCTAAACACTGCACATTTACAAAGCTTAGTAAAATCAGCACATCCCTGCAAATTAACATATACAAATACAAGCATCCTCACCTGTTTGTACTGTTAAAAATCCCTTGCAGCATATAAACTAAATGTGCATATTGGGCAAGGGAGCATCTTAGAAATACATAATTAACATGACTGCACAATGGGGAAAAAAGCCCCGTCAACCTGAAATGGAAGTATTACTAAAATGATAAATTCTTATGACCATAAATTCTCATTTTTAATAACATGTAATTCTTTCATCATCAGACTTCAATTTTACTTTTCTGATTAACAGTCTTGAATAGAAGTAAAACACATGAACATTTAGGTTGCCAGTTAACCAGTTAGAACAGCCAGTAGTGTGGAGTTTCATTTTTTTTGTTCCCTTTTGATCTTGGCCAATTGCTGCTGTGATGGACTGAGTAATCTCAGTTCCGCAGATACTGACACTCACCCACTTGTGGTAAAGGACAACTATATTCTCAGTAAAATCAGAGAGGAAAAATGGAA
Source organism: Ceryle rudis (assembly GCA_033439905.1). NCBI lineage: Eukaryota > Metazoa > Chordata > Aves > Coraciiformes > Cerylidae > Ceryle > Ceryle rudis. The sequence goes on along the minus strand of JAAGNO010019532.1, from coordinate 18,194 downwards.
TTTATTTTTTAATTAAAAAAAGTATTCCAGGGAAAATTCAGAGATACCCTTCCTTTTCCTCAGCATTAAACCCAGGTGATTTTTTTTTTTGTTTACGATTTTAGAGACTTGACCTATATAATGATCTTCAGATACTAACTCCATGAGAGCTGATATACAGCCATGAAGCACACAAGCAACAAACATGTAATTCATAACACATCATGACACTCTCAAAAGTTTCCTCTCAAAGATGAATGAACACAACTAGAGGAGTAGTGCATATACATCACATACTCAAGTTCTAGAGCTTCTTTCAGTATGTAACATATTTGGGTGTCACAAGTTCATAGAGGTAACAGACTCAAGAACTAAAGTGAAGATAAACCATCACCATCAGCAGAAATAAATGCCAGCACACAACAAACTGAACAACAGACACTCGAGAATTATTTGCTAAGCAACTGTGAAAAAGTTATCAATAATGTAACAATGGATTCAAGCTTCTTGTATAAAGTTGAAGTGGGCAGTTGCAAAGAACACAAACTACTTCAGTGTGTAAGTAGTTAGGTACATACAAGCTCAGCTATGGTACTTCCAACATATATTTATTAAACATTCATATTAAATACTTCTGCTGCTTATCTCATACAGAACACATCCTTTTATTTTGTATACAATTTCAATATATCCCAAGTTACAAACTATTTCCTTAAATAAGCAAAAATGAAGAAACTGGTAAGTTTTCAAAGGTTGAAAACCAAAGCATTAATCTGCAAGTTCTCAAATCGTAATAAACCAAAACACACCTTTACTGCCAACAAGTATTTTGTTCCCCAATAAACAACTGAAAACAAAAATCAACTTTCTGTAACTAAAGTACCTGTACTACAGATGTTAGCTAACAAGAACTGGATAAGCAGAAATTAACATAAGATTGTTGGCATAGAATTCTTCCTTTTTGGTGAAAATAGGTAAAAATCTTCTCAAGACATCCGACACAGTTCTGAAAGCATTTCTCCGGAGATACCTTCGGGTTACCTGTGGGTGGACAAGCTACCTATTCTACCTGAACTAAATCAAGCTGCATTTCACTGTACTGCAGGGAGCTTCACTGGCTTGCAGCTTTGTAAACGTATGGATTTTGATGCTCCACAAACCGATTGCATCAGACTTCGCTTTCCATGTTCAGCGCTATTCTTAGTCTCTCATAATGTATTTCCTTTTCTTTTTGCATTATCTGAGCTATCCTGCTCCTCCATTTTCTGAATAAACTGAGGGTGTACAGCATTAATCATAAGCTGCTCCAATGAATACAAATCATACCACACTAATACCAGTCACCAGGACAAATAGGCTGGTATTTCCAGAAGCCGATCATCAGCACTTTTGTGCAACACCCAAGAGAAAGTTCGCAGCATGACTGAAGATCAAAAAGTATTTCCTAAATAAGAAACCTTGATGCAAACCCGCTTTGGCAGCTCCTCCTTTCCCTTCCCACTATTTCAAGGGATCTGCTGACCTCAAATCCAGCCCGATGTCTCAGAAGCAAGGTGGTTATCTCAGCAACACCATAGGCCATTTAGAGCTGGCCAGTTACAAGCTTTGACAGATCTAATACAGACTTTACAGTAAGCAAAGACAACCCCAATCTATATACTATGCTTAAAATACAATCTCAGTACATCACACCACACAGTAGCCAACCTAACATTTATGAAGAAAATAGGCATCGCTTAGTCCGTTACAGATAGAAGAAAGGTTTACCAAGTACTGTAGCCATAGAAATACAAGCATTTATTGAGAGTAACTGGAGTTTGAAAGCCTGTTAAACACAGCTAACCTGAAGGAACGCTACATTCTTTCCAGTACTTCATGCAAGTCAAACCTGCCTTAATCATCTCGGTCCTTTAAACTGCAGCTTGCCGGTCCACTTTAACTCCTGTCCAGACACAGACATTAACCAACACACTTAAAGCTGTCCAAAAAGAAAGTTTCAGAGATTCACTTGATCCACTGAATGCACGTCAAAGTCACATATTTATGTACACATAAGGAGAACAGGGTGACTGGCCAACAGCTTTCCCAGTAACCCCAGTAGGTGGGAATTAAGTCACGAGCAAGCACGTGCAGTGAGCACAGCAATTATACAGATACCTGCTATGATCCATGAGACCGGACATAGCTTTATTAGCAATGGTCGTAATTACTACTGATCACTAATTCAGTAATTGCACCAATGTTTCATCACAAAGTTTGACCCTTGACAGCCTGGGGACATGCATGCAGCATCAGACAGCCACCAGTGACTGCAGACTGAAAGGCAAATACAATGCATACGTACAACAATACTACTACCATTTCCTCACACGTAAGTATGTTACATCAAAAATGCTAGAACACTCTCAGCACATACGTTATACAGTTTGAGTCTTAACTCCCCCCGCCCAAACTTCCCCCTGCCCTCCTCCAAGCCACTCAGGCATTCTTCTGCCCTTCATTGCCCTACTAAAGTGCAATAGAGCCAAGGTGGAAACAGAACTAAAACTTCACCCCAGCCACCGTAAGATGGGCTACTTTGCCCCTCTCCCATCTGCACTCACTTTTCTCATTCCCAGCTCACTGTCCACTCTGCTTCTAACTTCATGCTCAGTTCTAGTGTACCCGAGCTGACAGCTCCAGGCATTACTACAAACATACTACTTAAAATAGGATTAAATGGAGATTGTAGATCAAACAACAAGCATTTTACTTTGCGGCCAAGTCTTTGAACAAAAGGTTACGATGATCAATGAGGCTGTTACTCGTAATTTTTTCAGTACTTTAATTCAACATCATTTGCTTATGTCACACACTAGATGTGACAGCTTGTGCATGAACCTAGTACGTCACTTTAAAAGATAGGACATTATTCATAATCTGAGATGCTAAATATTCTTATTTACAAATTTAATAGACTAGATTGAAATGCACTAATTAGATATACAGCAGTTAAGTACTGAAAAATTGCAATCAGCATCTTGCATGTAGACTGCTATATTAATATGATGGACAATATTTCATATTCTTTTTACAAAAACAGTGCCTGTGTGAAGAGAGAATTGCTGCAGCCTAATTTGATCTGTACGAAAAGCAGTATATTTCACATGGGCTGAGAAGCCGTGTTTCTTGTTTTCAAGAAACACTAATGCATTATATCTACAAAACAATGTGTGGAGGAAAAAAAAGTCTTATCCCTTGACATTTTCTCATTGCCTACAACAATACTACTCAACATTCAGCAATCTAATAGGCTTGCATTGCTAACTTCGAACACTGCAAAGCAGTATGCAACAAACTTCAAAACAGGTTTGTTTTTTAATTTGGTTGGTTTTTTTCATAAACCTCAGAGCAAATCAGTCACTCGTAAGTAACAGATCAGTACATTTGATCACACCTGGAAAATTCTACCCTAACACTACTACAAGCTACCATAAATGCAGTATGCAGACATGTATCTACACAACAGGCAGCAGTTAAAATAAAGATGGTAACAGCCATGTTAATAAGAGAAGACACATCAATTGTCATCATCTTTTAATTACAGATGGCAGTAAATATAATTTTAAAAGATCACAAAGCCTTAAAATTGACAAAGAAAGAACTCACATTCACTAGAAAGATGCCACTCCACTTGACCCATGCTCAGGAAATAGTGACAGACAATGCCTTCTCACGATGCCAAGCGATATTTTAATGCAAAGTAGGGTTTGAGCATGCTGAACTGAGGACAGATGACTGATATTTTACAGAGAGAACCCAAATATTCTGCTTTTAGGTGAGATGAGTGAATATACTTCTACATAGACTTCTCTGGGTTTAAGAAGCTAATTGATACTTCCCATGTCGATTGCCAAGAAGGCAACACACTGGAAGTCCTCATACAAGAAATGAAAGAAAACAAGACAAAAAAAAAGCCCAGTGTGTTGGAGCATGTAAGTGTGTGCAAGTTTGCACAGGTGTGTACTTCATAAATAATGTATGTTTTCCAGATATAAGAAGCTTCTCTGTCTCATGCCCAAGATCCCCAACAAGTCATTCTAATTTAGAAAAACATACCTTTTAAAGCTGGCAGTTTTTGAAGCTCCCTGTTATTGCTAACATTAAACCTTGAAGAACTCTGCCGCTTTTCCTTCTTCAGTACTGTCTGTGGTGCTGGTACTTTGATTTTAGACAGTTGTGCTGGGGGAGGAGTGCTGTTAGACTTTTTGTTCGATACCTGTTTAAGAAGAAATGAAAGCAGTTAATTGCAGCCAAATTTAGACAAGTCTTCTAAAAATTTATTTTTGTTCCAGAAATAAGTGAAACAAAATAAGCTTTTAATCAAATTGCTCTGTTCCATCATCCTCTGAATGTATAGCTCTCTCTTCTTCTGTTCCATGTTTTCAGTGTTCATTTCTGTACCATAGCATTCACATAGATAGGAACTCATCACCTCGTTAGATGCACTAGCCCATTTACTTGAAGTTATCAGCCAAGCGAAAAGAAATTTTCAAATAACATAGTTCCTCAGCTACTCTTATGTTTTCCCTGAGAAGTCCAAGTCTCCAAGGCATTTGGCTGTCTAACTTCAGCTTCAAAGGGATCACAAGACTTTGTCTATTTACAGCGGGTAAACCTTTCACTGCATATTTGTACTGTTCCTTGCTGCCAGAGTCCTAAGCTGGGCTAGGGCATTCAGACTTTGATATAAAGTTAAAGGAGTGAGTCTTACTGTAGTAGCTTCAGGATCTTCTAAAAGATACATGAAGATTTGTAGCAGTTTACTGCCTACTCAGAGCAAATTGCTTTTACTGTAATAGTCCCTATCAGATTGTCACTGTACCTCTGTAAGAAGTTTATAACTAAGCCAGAAAAATGCTTCCCACCTATAGGTTTGCAGTTTGCTGTTATTTCCCAGACTACTTGACAGTGCTCTCTCTCAAGCTGAATAAAAAGCATCATTAACAAAAGCCTGTCAGAACTTGATGCTGACTTTCTCATTCCTTTTTTGAAGAAGGAAAAGCAGGTTTAAAGTAGGCAATAGTTAACTTGTTAACTTTTTAAGTATGAACAATTTCATAATGTTCTTCACAAGAATGATAAAACATGTAGAAGTGGCCTACACTAAAAATATAGAAACAGCTGAGCGGGAAATCTTACTGCAAGTATTGCAATTCATTTTACAGGACATTAATTTGCTGTAAAAACCTTTCAAACCTGAACACTATTTTGCACTGAAGCACATGCATCTAAAAATATGCCTTGGCACTTTTATCTTGCAGGAAAGACCATATTCTCCTTTTCAGAAAGTGCCTACATAGGTATAGAGAAGAAAAAACAAACAAACAAACAAACAAACAAAAAACCAGCTGTAAATGGGATTCAGGACAGAAATCAAGTTGTAATGCTGGTAATTTGGCAGTTTGAATGGATTTAATTAGAGTTTTGTTAAGTAGAGTAGCTATAAAGTAGTGTTTCATTCCTGCGTGAAATAACATCAATGGCATTTTCATTAGGATATGGCTAAAACAACAGAAAACACTTTTCGTCGTGTTCTAATAAGGATTTCCAAAATAGTTTATTCATGAACAATTTCCATATGGTCTGGGAATGTATGAATTCAGTGCACATGGAAATGTCACCATACATAAATTTATCTACCTTTAGAGTCTCTAAGACAGTGATTTTATACAGATTTTGTTCTTGTATTGTAACTGGGAGAGAAATGCGTATGCTTGAAGAGTAGATTTATACCAGTGTTATCCTATACATACAGTACTTAACATATGGAAGATGACTGAAAGCAACATTTAGTTTTCATTAAGCACATTTAAGGTGTCCATTCTGCAAATTTAATATTATAATAGCAAAAACCGTTAAAGCCGTATAGAACAAATAAGGGGAGTCAATACAGTGAACACCAGAAGTCTAAAGTTACCAAAAATACCCTTGTTTCAGAACTTGTTTCAGTAAAAATGGTCTACATCAGCAAGCAGAAAACATTTACGTACAAGTAACACCTCTTAAATTAATTTTTTCAGACAATTACACTTTTTAATCCCAAACACTAAACACTTAAAAATCTTTTTGCTGAAATACAAGTTATCTGCAAGGTAAATTCTTTCCATTAATTCAAGTTTTAAAAAAAGCATTCCAAATAAAAATACAAATAGACTAAGGAGAAAGAAAAACAGCACTAAAAACTAGGAATCAATGAGTTACCACGCACTGAACAATAAAAGCTAATTGAGATGCATTATAAACGCGATTAATGCTCAGTGTACTTTCAATATTGTGCTTGAGCCTATTGGTGATTTTGTGAACAGGCTGTCTTCCACCGCCACGTGGCTTTTGTTCATTACTTGGAATAGGAAAAGCCACTTTCCTGTTTCCGCTATTCCCAAACAAATTCTCAATTTTGAATCGACAAGTGCTCACGTGTGCTGTCACACATGCGCACACTACACTATCCTAAGGTAACACACACCTCAGGGAAACAAGTATCTTAAATTGCAGATAAATTCTAAAATTAGCCAGAAGTGGTTATTTAAGAGGCTGGGTAACATTTCTAATTAGAAATGTTGAAAGAAAGCATTTTTCGTTGCTATGGCAACTTCCCATCTAGCAATGATGACTCCAGTGTAATTCTAGCCCTGAATCTCTGTGCAATTTGTCCAACAGATTTCCTCCTCCTCTCTACCATCAGCCATGGTCATCCCTGCTGTTGAGTCACACTCCAGTCATTCAGCCAGCACATACCAGAAAGCCTCCAAAACAGTTTCACTTTGTTACTTGAATACTACACTACACAGTTGTACTGAATGACCTCTGCAAGTGGCACTGTGGTGCTGCCACAGAAGAACTCGCCTCCGGAGCTTGCAGAAAACCAGTCCTTGGATAGAAGGGCACCTGAAGAAAGTCAGTTAAGTCAACTTAAGCCACCCAGCTAAACACTTTTAACCACTTCTCTAGAAAGAAAACAAATTCAGACTAACAATTCTGTGTATTCATTTGATAAAGATTTCAAGGTAACATACTTAACTTTTTTTGAAGTGCTCATTAGTTCAGATTGAAAAGTCAGGCTCAGCTTTTTCCGCCCAGTAACAAAATTAGCTACTTCAGAAATCCTAACTCCTGACAATAACTGAGGGACATTCAGCTACATCAGTGAAGAATTCAACTTGACACCAGAACAGTCAAACCACAAATAAATTTTTATCAGTTCTCTTCCTGTGACTAGAATACTTGTTCTTCCCCTCATTCTGGCAAACAGCTCCCTCCTACCCAAATGTTTATATACTCACAGATGCATTCAATTCAAAAAATGCTGATGAACACCTAAAAATGTGTAAAAATTACTCTGAAAAAAAGCATCAGATTCAGAATGTGTTTCTTCAGGTCATAATTAAAACACAACCCTCAGGTTTTCTGAACAATTTTGTTTTTAAAAGTTAGAGCTTTACATACTTCTGTGAACATTAAGCCAATCGTGAACAGTGTCAATCTGGCTTTTAACAATTGAAAAAATAAAGTTTATTTCTCAGTGCCCTTGAATAAGCTTAAAATTAATTTGCATTCCACGTATGTCAACAAGTCTTTCAGAGGACCCTATTCTTCCCTTTCTGACAGTTCCCCAAAAACCTGGTATTCATGCTACCTGGACCAAACACAGGCAACTACAACTCTGGCCTTGACTTTCAAAGCACACTCACTAATAACAGAATTAGACCAAAGCACACAAAAACTTCTTAATAAAATCAAGAGCCTGGCCAACCCTAGAGTGCAGTCAGCTCTGTAATGATTCAACAAGCTTTCATACTGCTTTCTAAGATAAAATGGTCAGAGCAGGGTGACAGTTTGAAGGTGACAAAAAACACCTGGATGCATTTGTCATTCAAGATTTTAACAACTGAATGGCTTAAGAGTGACAAAAATCAGATCACCTCCTAAGCACAAGGCAAGAGAGATTCTCTCTGCCTAAAGTAAACGTGGTACTAGGCAGCACCTTGACCAACTGAACACTAATACACAAATTTCTTCCCTCTAATAAGCATCACCACTGAATTCAAGTTTGTACACCACTCCAGGATGGGAGTAGGAAGCCACATGCCAGCAAGAACCTTGATAAAAACTCTGGACTACCAAATCTGCTTAGTGAACCTTGTACTAATTAACACAGGATTAAGACTCCCTATGAAACATAGGTACACAGAGCAAAAAGCACAGAACACTTTTCGTGAGAATCATTAGGCTGAATCTGAGAACAGAGGGAGAATGCTTGTATTAATGCAGAATTAATCCCTTTTTTCTTTTCCTTTCAGTATAGTAAGTAGCCTCCATGGGTTTACTTTTGATTCAGACCGACATTTGATCTATAACACCCAGAAGAGCTCATTTCTTGCCAAGGCAGCCTCAGAAGGGGCCGGACTTTAGCTATGATATACTTAATGATGAAACTGAAAGACAACTTACTGAAACTAAACAACAAACATGAGAAAATATGAAAGGGACATTTATAACTTCATTTTCAAAATGGTATGAGGGCCCAGTATGTTATCAAAATAATTTGTCTAAGATGTTGAGACTCAATACATAATCGATGTAATTAGGCTGAGAAGCTGAATTTAATTTAATCTCAAGATGAGAATTGAAATCAAAGATCAAGATTTCAAAATGGATGAAGGGCAGTTAAGAGCCTTTCACACAGTTTTTTCCCCTCAGTTGTTACTTCAAAGTAGTGCCAAAAAAAAATAAAAAAAATCTCTGAACATTCCCAAGAATCATGAACTCTGACACAAAGCTCTCTCCTTTAGACATCTCTGTTAACTGTTTGGAGGTGGGAACAGGGACAGACTGTATCTGGCATATGGCCCAGTAGCCATCAACCTGGTAAACAGATCCACATCATACCTGCAGGTGGTGGGCTGGTGGTGTTAGATTAGCAGTTGGACCAAGGCAAGTTAGTGAAGACAGCACACTACCAGAAGGGCAATATCTTGTCAGCTGATTTCAATGCTGTGTTGTTAATACCACCGGTTCAATACGCCTGGCTACTCTTCATGTTTAACTACAGAGTCCCGTTAGTGTTTTGTCAGAGACAACAAGGACTTTGTTGAATTGCATCAGTGACTGGAAAGTTCCCTGCATGCAGTCAAGGTTATCAGGCCCTCTTCACTGAGGAGGGGTGCCCACGAGAAGTTTTACAGTCACAGAATGTTTTAGAAGACTGATCTACAACTTGCTGAAGATCTTCCACCTTCTTTGCTGGCATTTTTTTCTTTTTTTTTTTCCACAACACAGAGCATTGCTTGTATTTCCTGTTAGATGCTTCCACACAAGGCTCAAATTTTATCTTCTGAAGAACTGTATCATCACAGCTTTATGCGATGCACTTGACTTGCAAGACATCAAACCAATCCTGACAACTGCCAAAGACATCTCATCTGTGTGTACTGCATCCTTGACATTCTTGCACTGTAATTTTATATTCAGTTAAGTATCAGTAGTGTAAGGCTTGGTTTCTATTTGTTCCTTGTAAACTTAATTTTGTTTTAATTAGTTTACTCCAGGAACAAACTGATATTTGATTACTTTCAGTCAGAGACCAGATCTGTAGCGTGAGGTTGTACTGGCAAAGACTGGGTGCCCAGGCTCAGGCTACAAGTGGATTCATGCTGTCTTGTGTTTGCTGAAACACCACCATGAGTGAGCACCTGGTACTTCACAAACATAAGGCAGCAAAGCAGTATTTGTTTCTTAATGCGTCTTCTATAATGAAACTTCAAAGAAACAAATGTCCCCAGAAAAGTAAAATTTGTTACTTGCAGCCATCAATTAGCTAATTAAATATGATTAAAGACAGATATCATCCCAAGTATTATTTCAAAACATTATATAAATACATAAATGAAGAACCTCAATAAATGATGGCCTGCCTTAAGTTACATTAGCTCCTGATTCTCATTTTTACTTTCCTCTCCAATCAGCCTGAAACACATTTTACTTTCAAAAACACCCAACAAAAACTACCTCTGTGCTTCTTTATATATATACACACACATATGGAAGGTTCCCATATTTAAAGGGCTTAAAGCAAATGAGATGAGTTTGTGTATGTTCCTAACTTCTATGCTCTACTGTAAATTTTAATTATATAAAGCTACTGATGAGCTAAGGCTACTGTATGTGTCACTTTACCAATGATGTCTGTATCCTTGTGCTCCTAATCCATTGATAATAGTTCTTCACATCCTCATATTGAAATAATTTTTGCTTCATCCCCTGCCCACTAATTTGTTATTTGTATTAGATGCTGTAAGAAAGTTACACAGCATGACATGGCTCCTGAGCATTTTCGTAGTGTAATAACAATACTGACCACTTCTAAAGAAGTGTTAATGCCAAATCATTTCATCTTCAGCTCTTATCATGCTCTCATTGTACACATATCACTAGAAGTGTTAACTTTTCGGTACCTCAGGCTGCTAAACTGAACAGCAAAGAGGAAGCATATTAAATTCTAGTCACTACAAAGGTGTAGCAAATCGTAACATTTAAAATATATTCAGGAATGGTGTAGGATTCTTTTCCTAGTTTTTTTTTTTTTTTTTTTTTTTTAATTGCTCCCACAGCCAGAAACATGAACAAAAATCAGTTTTCAAGTTAATCTGAAATTCCCCAGCCAACAGTCCTGGAAAGCTTTATAAAGCAGAAGGTCTAGCACTGTTCATCTATAGCCCTTCTGTAATTCAAACTTATGAGGACTAGTTGTTCAAAGCCTCAAATTTATTTCATATTGTGAATTTCTCCCAATATTCATATTCTCCCAAATGAAAGAATTATTTCCAAATCCATTTCATCTACTGCATGGGACTGACTCATGAAAACATTGCTATTTCATGGCTATTTGTCAATCCAGCTGGGACATATTACTGAATACATACTGAAGAAACAGCTGGGGTACAGCTAGGTTTGTTAGGCGCTGTATACACCAAACAGAGCTTATTGAGAGGAGCTCAGGGGTTTGGAGACGCTTTCCTGATCTAGGTGGCTATATAATTGGCATAAAACTGACAGTATGATAGGGAGTACTACCAAAACCCTTGAAACACTGTTTTACGTTATAAATAAATGATTACTTAACTTCAGACATTAATTAAAAGATATAAATCCAATCTACGCTAAACATATCTCTTTGTAAAAGATACCTGTTTCTATGAAGAATAACAAACACAGAAAAATCTTATACCTCAGAAATGCTGAACTCAGTGCATCCAAAAATGCCATGCCACTGTGCGACAGAGATTACTCATCTAACAACAGGAAAGAGCTTAAATGACAGCTGCTTCATACAAGTGACAGTAAACACACATCCACTGGATCAGATGCACGTACAAATTAACATAGTAGACAATTAAAACAGGATAAACTCAGCTGACTGGAAAAATGTTTGGTGGCAAAAAGGTATTTCCAGAAATTATTTCAGGGCAGTCCTGGTCCTAATACATGTGAAGAAGGGGTGAAAACAGCTCCAGAAATTATGGAAAGGTACTCTCCCCTCAGATCTCAAGCTCCTCTGCTGTAGTCCCTAATCAGTTGTCCAGTAGGTACTAAGTATAACTTCAAAAATTCTGAAATAGAAAAATCTACCCATAAACTAGACACTGTGTAACAGACTCCATACGCCATCTTCAAGAAAGGTATGTTTATTTCCCAGGGTTACTAATACCTGCTACAGCACCTTAAATAGCACTGCTATGAAAAATCATGAACAGGAAATACATGAAAAATTAACAACAGTGTATAGAAAATATGGAGTCAACTTTCTAAATAACTTTCTGCTACTGATCACAGGAACCCATTAACACGAAAAATGCTGGATTTATAGCTTTCATCTCTATCTAGCCTTCCTTTTAACATTAGGATACTGGTACATATGATCTCTGCTAAGAAACCCACACAAAACCATCACAAAGAAAAGAAAAACCTCTCAAAACAAAGACTGATAAACTTGCTGCACTGGAAGCTATTACCAGTGTTTAATAAACCTACTAAAAAGTGATGGCTGTGAGACAGTGGCAGGACAGAAGCATGGATGAGTACTCAGTTTTTTTACATTAAAAAAAAAAAAAAATTCAACAGTGATTATAGTCCACCGTTAGCAACATATGCCATCAATAAATCAAGGAATTTCTTGCACAGCAATAAAACTAGACAATGCTGTTCATATTTTATTTGTCCATATTAAAAATGAACCACCTTTAAAGTAGAAAGAACAAACCAGGGCAGCACATGGAAACAGTGAGATAACACAAACACACACACACAGAGTCCTCAAACCACATTAGCCTTCCGTTTCTTGTTCTGCATGGCAGAAGAACTTGAAAGAGTTATGATTTCTGCTCTAGTTTCTTAAAAGCATCACTTTCTTAAACAACAAAAGTAACCTCTCACTTCTACAGACTATTCAGCACCTAAATTCAAAATGAGTGTGATTTTAAATTTAGAAGTTTCATACCTTCTTAAGCCAGTCAAGCTAGATGTAGAAGATGCTATCACTGCCAGTCACCTACTCCTGCCTTGTACGAAAGGTTACCCGCTACTTCTGCCCTTCCATCCCCCAGGTGAACCACAACAGTGAATTGCTTGAGTGCTCCTAAACCATTTCAGTGACTGGTGAAAAGTACAAGTCTTAACACACACCTTCCAACAGGCAAACCAGACAAAATATGAGTATATAGAGTATTTGAAAACTACTGTTAAAGTATTTACTTGAATTTTTAGATGTGTTAGAGTTTTGCTAGAAATAGAAAAAGGTAACGTTTCTCAACAATCAGTATTACCAAGTCACCTTTTTCTAATGCAATTAGGCTGATCATGAGTTATTGCCTCAACTCAAAAGGAGACCTCCACATCCCTGGGACAAACCAGAATTCTACAATAAAGCTTACCTGTGAGGCAAGTAACTTCTGCAAAGGCCAGTTAGGTCACAGGGAATACGTCCACAAGTTAAGTGTTGGCATAGCCAGTTCCCACACCCAGACTCTTTTTTTGTTTTATTGGGGACTGGCAAACAACCCCCTTCATGTTCTTTACTGGACTAGAGACAGTACTCCCACACAGGAAAAACAATACATCAACAGATCATCTTTGTTCACAACCTGAAGACTAATATCCTGGACTAATTACTGAAGTAAGAGGTTATACTTAACAGGAATAAATTCAACTGTTCTGGCAACTATATAGTCTAATTAATTACTGTTTACTAACAGGTTACAAACTCAAGTTAGATAGGAGTTTAATCATATTAGCTCTTTTCTTAAGTGTTTAAAAAGTGAACAGTACGTGCAACTGGAAACTGGAATAATTCCATTAGGGTACAGAATGACAAGGTGCCCTCACATCATACATACTGCATTTCTGGTACCTTCATCACAAAAAGAAAGAGAACAGACATGGAAACAGAGACAGATAATCAAAGTAATGGAAATCCTCCCACTCGGAGGAGATTAAGCAGGGCTTGTTGAAAAAAAAAAAAATCTCAAGATAACAATATAAAAAAAAAGTATACGAAATTACAAATACTATGAAAAAAAATTTTACACAACACCTCAGCTAAGCAACCATTTAAGTTATATACTGGCTTTTTTTTTTTTTTTTTTTTAAAAAAAAAAGAAAAAATAAAGGAAAAAAGCATACCAAGAATGAAGACCATAAATCTACTCTGATTCTGAATCACTCTTAAGTATCAACTACTGATCACACAGCAAGTAAGACTACTTCCATGTTGCACCATATGCAGTATGGCTCTTTTGGTATTCCATAAATTAACCAAGGCACAGATAATGCCGAAAATCATCTTGCACTTTCACCTAAACATCTGCTTTGTGAGAATGCTGGAGACAGGAAAATAGGTAAGGTGGACACTACTTTCAAACAACTTAAAATTGGATTCTTTGAGATATAAATGAAGGGGCATTTACTTCAGTAGGTCATGTGTGTGCTGCAGCTACTATTTAGTACTTCTGTACATGCTTATCTGTAATTTTCAAACTGAGACAAGCATCAGCTTAAGTCATTTTCACTCCCATTCAGCATGGGCATCCTGACCTGGCATACCAGGAATCATTTCAAATGCCTTTCAAACTCATGTACAACTTCACTGAATGGAAAACTCGTTTCCCTAAATTTAGTAAGACAGGAAAAACACTCGTTCATTTTTGTAAATATTAAGATCTGTTGTACTCTTCTCTATAGAAGTCTAATGCATCGTGAATTTAGTGCTATAAAAGTGTATATAAATAAAGTATTTGTGGGATGCTTCTGCTTGTGTTGTCCCTATTCTTTGAATAGCAGACAGCTTCTAGTCTTGCCAATCTCTCATTTGCATTACATTTATATGCATTAAATGCATATGCATTAAACGCTTTTTAAGGAGAAAAATAAATGAACCAGTTTATTTCCAAATGTACTCATAGTCTAGAAGAGGATTTTTTTAAAAAGACACATTAAAACACATACAAGGAAACATGAAGACAACCTTCTTAAAAAAAATAAGTAAAAATATATTATCAGTGTGCTCCAGCATATTTCTGTAGTTACAGAAATTCTGTATCACTATGCTAACAAATGGCCTCCTTTCTGCTCATATAAGCACCAACTAACACACATCATTATTACAGCCAGCCAAATTAGAGTGTAAAGTCTACATTACTATGTCTGTGCAATTACTCTATTAATTAAGTTAATGAGTCAAGTACTGAGGTGTTCAAAATTGTATGGAGACTAAGTAATGCCCACTGGGAACGGTAATCATACTGTATGTGCCAGTTGCATTCCCTGTCCCTTTTGCATTCTGCTCCTACTCACATATGATTAAGTATCATAGGTAAGCAAGCTGTACTTTTCATTGGGAATTCTACTTGGAAGAAAAGCTGAAAACCACACGAACACTACAACATATTCTCCTATTGAGATTCATCTCACATTTTAAGTTAAACAAACAAAAAAATTAAAATAAAATAATGTATATATTTTCAGGTAACATTTAAAGCTCTCCACTAACTATGGGAGCTTTATTCTCTATCCTGAAGTACCAAGGAGGAATAAGGAAATCAGTTTTGGCCTCAGCAGCTTGTAATTCAGAAGCTCAAGAAAATAAGCAGTTAACAAATGTAGAGCAAAGATGCTGATAACGATGAGCCTTACGATTGCACAGGAACTAAAATTATAGCCAAGGAGTAATACTCATCACAGCAATATACTGTAAAGACAGAATGTATCACAATAAAGTACATCTATTTAAACCATTATAAACAGCTACACTAATACATTTCTTATTTCATTCTACAACCTTTCCTAGTAGCTATGATCCCTCCCAGTAGCTAGATTTCCTCCATGGAAACTCAAATCACGTTTTTATCTGAAATTGCCAAAATAATTTTACAAGCAGTTTACAGGTTTTAATGATCTTATTAATTTGTGGCAGTAGCATGCATCTTTCTGCATGACAAATGAGAATTCACTGAAGTGCATCAGAAAGAGTACACTAAATATTCCTACTCAACTACCCCGACAGTCATTTCTGGGACAGGAAAAAAAAAAAGTAAAGCTAGGTGAGTACTTTGTTCTCAAAACATTATCTTTCAGTATCAAGGCACGCAGTTTAGAGGTGGAAATACCTAAACTTTTCAGTGTAGCATTTTACATTCAGGCTGGTATGGACATTTTAAAGAAAATTTTAGAATCCACCTAAACAATGGATTTCTAGAAGTAGCAAATCTATAAAAGATTAATTTCTGGATTACTGTGGGAAAGGGATGGAATAAAGATGTAATTGACTCCTTTCAAGTCACTGCTTCTTGCTAGTGGGCAAAAGAGAGAGCAATACAGAAGGAGGAAAAAAATATCAGCAACTGAATAATCAGTCAAAAATTAAAAATTCCATTGTATACCTATAAAAAGAAATCACATGGAAAAACAATTGGCAGCTTTTAATTAAGCCTAAAGTCTCCTGAAAATACAAAAGGCTACTGACACCTAAGTGACGTGTCAATATTGACAGTTTGAGAGAAAAAAGCTCTGGGAATTACAGAAAATGGTAAAAACTGCAATGAGCAACTAGAAGACAAGCCCAAAACCTCACAATAAGACTAGAAAATATGCTATATGTACACCTCATAGCCAAAAAGGAAATAGATGAGTATTTAAGACTGTAGCAAGTGGTTTTTTACTCTAAATAAAATTAACTTTCTCATAAGCATCTTCTCTTAAGACTTAAAAATATTTTTTGTCGAATAGCAGAGCAGTAGTTCCACAACCACTTTTCCTCAAAGCCACCTCTCATCTCAAAATTTTAACAATCTATAAAAACTTAATATGCTCTTCAGAAGTCATGACAAATTTCCCTGAAAGAACACACAAATACATTTTACTAATATTTACCTCATGTTCCTGGTTATCTTGTCCATCTTTGCCACTTTTTCCACTCTTGATTGATTTTGCAGGTTCCTTGGGAAAAAAAAAAGTTTGCAGTCTCAGTTATTTCGAAACAGCATTCTAGACACATTTTCAAGTCAAGAAATTAGAGTTTTATAGACACTCACTAAGAACATTAAAATTGTTGGGACAGAAGTGATTTTTTTTTTTAATTTGAAGATCTTAAGACTGAGCTATCAGTCTCTACAAAGCCACTTTAAATATTTTTCATGCACAGAAAGGTTTTGGAATGTTATTTATGCCTCAAAATTCACCCATGAAGTATATAAAGAAATGCTTTCCTATAGGTAAGCAGACAGGGACAAAGAATATACGTGATTTGAACCATCCCTAAGAATTTACCCTTCTTTGTCTTTATTTATTTAGCTCCAGGAATATTTCTATTTAGTTTACCTTTGAAAGTAGCATCAATGCAGTACGTACTTTACACTTTATTATTTTGTTTGTTCTAAGGGCTATAAAGTCTAGTATTAGAAGCAGGCCCACAACTCAAATTTCTCCCTCCCTGCACTGTACTTGCACCCTTCACCCACAGCGTATTTTTGAGATTTGTTATTCTCAGAAAAGCTTGTATGTTTTTGATATCAAAAGTGGGAAGGATGTTGGGAAAAAGTTAAAACAAACAACTGCCCACAACCACAACACCCATCCTCCCTATATCTAATTTTAAAACCATGTTGAAAATCTAAAAAGACAAGCAGAAGTCAACCAAACAAAAAAGGTCTAGAGGGATAGCAGCTGGATGAGGCAGACCGTATACTTCACTGTTTCTGACTTCCACTCATATGGCTAATTGCCTATCACATAAAATAAAGTGCAATCTCGTTAACTTTGTTGGATATTTAAGTTTTCTGGGAACTTTACTTGTGCAAGCCTCTTTCCTGGCTGCCAGACAAATGACTCCCGGGCGCGCTGGGGAAAACAAAGTGGGGCCAAAGACAGATCCTCTCCCACTGTCAGGAAGAGGAGGTGAAAAGATTTCGAGCGGCGATTAATGCACCTTGAGTGCTTACGGTGATCCCCTAAACACAACTTCAACTGCATCCAGAGCCATGTAGCGGTGAAACTTCCCGGGACGGGCACGAGGCAAACAGCTGTGGGGTCAGAACCCCCCCAACAGCTCTACCGTGCCGCCATGAAGAACTCCCCTTCCTCCCTCCCAACACACCCAGGCCGGCCCCAAAGAGACACCCCCTCCCAGTTCACCCTTCCGCCAGGCACAGCTGAGGACACGTTTCCCATCCCCTCCCTCCAACACTCCCCCGCACGCCAAAACCACGGCCTCCCTTCACCGACTCCATCTCTCCGGCTGCCCCTAACACCGCGCCCGCCCACCGCAGGCTCCGCACTCCCGCTTCGGCGGGGCGGGCCCCCGGGGCCCGGACAGACGATACCAGGACAGCGCTCCCCCCACCTCTGGCGGCCACAGCACCCCCCCGGACTAGGCCCCACCGGGAGCTGCCCACTCCCCAGTACCCGGCTCCTGCGGGAAGGAAGGGGACCGGCATACAGCGGTGGGGGCAGGGGACTGCCCCTCGCCCGGCTCTCCTCAGCGGCAGGGAGCGCCGCGCCAGCCCCCTCAGCGCCGAGCTCCTCTCACCGCTGCCGCCCCCCGCCGCGCTCTGCCCCAAGCCCCTCCTCCCCGAGGGGCCTGCACCCCACAACCTCCCCACGGAGCCCAAGCCCCCACACCACCC
>JAAGNO010019530.1:23563-53987 GCA_033439905.1 Ceryle rudis | reverse complement strand
CTGAGAGAGTGGTTGGGCACTGGAACAGGCTGCCCAGGGAGGTGGTGGAGTCACCATCCCTGGAGGGGTTTAAAAAAAACAGTGGATGTAGCACTTGAGGCCATGGTCTAGTGGATATAGAGATGTTGGGATGAAGGTTGGACTCGATGATCCTAGATATCCTTTCCAACCATAATGATTCTATGATTCTGCGATTCTATGATTAGTACAAAAAAATGGAAACTGAGACTGCTCTGACCAGGCCATCCTGTGCAAACAATGCCATTTGGTTTCTGGGAAGTAGCTTACTGGTATATTTATTTAGGTGACCATTTTTCTCTGTGACTCTGATTTGCTTTTGACCCACGAATTTCATTTCAGCCTGGAATAGTGCTTTTGATATCTGATCTCATTCCCTGACCAACTGAAGGGGTTCTGAACCGTTCCAAGTTCAGAAATCAGCTAGTGCTGAGGGAACTTCTACTTGATTAATTAAGACTAATACACGATAGGACCTTTGGTTTTGTTGGGCTGTGCAGGTGTTATTTCTCTATGGTGGCTTTGCTGTGACTGTTCCGACAGAAGTGCCAGCTTCTAGAGGAGTGCAGATCTGAGGTGCATTTGCACAGTTGTTTACCCAAACTACAGCGCTTCCAGCCAGTGAGGCCTTCCTGTTTGTGATTGCTTATTGCTCAGCAGTTCTGACTTTCACTGTCCTTTGCATATGCTGTGTAAGGGGGAAGGAGATTCAGCGGTCTGTTCCTTCTGTAGTTAGTGAGTGAATGAACAATTTGCAAAACAGACTGGAAGGTATTTCTTTAAAATTAGGACTATGGATATGTCCAATTAACAGTCTGAATCACATGGGATTGTAGCTTAATTTCTGATGTTGGCAGAAGAAGCTACCAAAGGAATATTTGGAATATTTTGAATTATCAAAATAATTTTATTCTGCAGAATTTTTACAGAAAATCTTAGGAAAATGTAGCAAGCACAGCTCCTATGAGAACCATGGGTTTAGAATTACTCTACTTTGACAATTTTACCCTTGTAAGGCAGATTCATAATTCCTCTTTTCAGTCTCAGCATCCTAATGTTGCCCGTGCACAAGAGCAAACAAACAAGCAAACAGACAATGAAAATATCAAGCTGTTACATAGAGTTCAATAAAACATTGTGAATTGCAACTCTAGAGTTTTTCTCAAACATTAAAGAGAAGTCTGTCTATGTGGTAAGTTCCTGGACTGTTCTGTCATTTCCTTGAGCTACATTATTAGCATAATGTTCCTAGTACAGGGTAAAACCGGAGCATTATGGCAGTGGGTAATTCAAGATGGACTGTCAGCAATGCAGCTTAAGTCATAACCCTGTCTGCTTTCATACTTGGGTCCAATCCAGCCTCAAAATGTCAGTGTTGATTACACAATATCCACAAATCCTGTGCTCCAATTTTAGACAGAAGAAAGGTTGAAATTCTCTTTAAGTTTAAACTTGGTCTATTAGTTAGTTTGTCTAAATAGATGTTTGCCTCTTAATTCTACCTGACTCTTCCACTGTAAGTATTCAGCTGTAAATCCGTGCTATCTGTATGAAGGGAAAGTTGAATCTCTTTCCACCCGTTTCGCTCGATACCTCTTCACATCTCTTAGTTGAAGGCTGATTAATCCATCATTGAATCTTTCTTAAAAAAGGCACTGCTAATCCTCTTGAGTATTGAAGCAAGGTTACAGTTTGCAACCTTTATGTAGAAGCTTCCTAACTTTGCCTTGCAGCACTCCAGGAGCAAACAATGTGCCCATTTACAGATAAACTTGGGCACTGCAGTAAATGGAATTGTCGAAGTCACAGAGGGAGTTAATGCCGTATTGTGGCTCAGAACTGATTACCTTTGATACTTATCACAAAGTAGTGTCAGCTGAGTATCAGTCTTGTTCTGTTTGATTATTTGGTGTCTTGATCTGATGATTTGTTCAGTTGAGCCTGTTGATTAATTGAAACAATTTTAATTGTGGTGTGTGAAGACTAGGGCAAACTTAGCTGAGAAAATTGTAAGCCAGTTTGCTCTCCAGATAAGACTAAACTCAAGCACCACTTTTCCTTGAGCACTAAAAAATTGTGTGCACGTTAAAATATACATCCCCAGAGCCTTTTAGAAGAGGTATTTACAAAGGGATAGATGACCTCTAGATTATCCAGATGAAGAAAGTCTGCCACTCATCTACTTTAATAAGCCAGAATTTACAAATGTTTTTTTTCTTTGCTGCTGATACATTCACTGCACCAAAAGAGTAAGGGTGGACAAAAATGACCCACACTTTTCTTACAACTTTTCATTTAACTGTAAATAGAATATGTGAACTGGCTCAACGGCTTTTCTCATGGTGGCCTACCAGTAGTGCTTTGGCCACTTTATAGCTGGAGGCAAAGATAAAGATTTTAAGATAAACTTGGCAGCGACTGGAGAATAATTGTATAGGTTTTTTTTTCAAAGGGTGGTAGCATCTCAATGCCTCACCTTTCAACATCCCACAATCAATCCCATTGTTTTTCCTGGCCCTTCAAGCATAAAGTAAATTTGTTTTAACACCACCACCTCAACAGATAACCTGGAGTAAGCCTGTATTGTAGCAGTATGTCTGTTAGAAGGGAAATAGAACAAACTAGACTGAAAGCTATCACAAGTTTTCTTGTAAATACACTTATGCTGGCAATCTGTCCTGACAGTTATACAAATCTACAGAAGAGAATATGTGCAAAAGCAAACATCAGCTGATAGCAAGAAGAGCAGAGTGAGGGAGTGTACTGGCTGACTTTACTTGGTTCTCCCAAGTGAGAGAACCTAGCTTTTTTCCTATTTGAAAGGTGTGTAGGAAGATTGCTTCTCAGTAGAGAGGAAGAGAGAGAGGAATGTCTTGATGGTCAGATGCAAAATGTACAGCTCATGTAACACAGGAACTGACAGATTGGCTGTGTAATTTTCACTCGCACAATGTTTTCATGCGATAAGCAGAATGAAAGGCTTGTAGAGAAAGGCACACCATGTTAAAAAATGTTATTGACTACTTGTGTTGAATTACAACAAGTTAAACAAACAAAGTAATTTAATAGGTAGCCTTATTGGCAATTTCAATAATAAAAAGTTTGTTTAGGGTCAGCCAGGCTTTCTAACTGAGTTTTGCTGGCCTGGGGGAGGACAAGTGGAATTCAAATTCAGGGTCCTATTATATGAGTAATGTGAATTCCCCCGTGTTTAAAGGAATACACAACTTAACAAGAAAAGAGCTCACAGGCAAGTCAACAGGAATTTATTCCATTTATCTCTTTTGGTTCCTCATCCCTTTCCTTTACATTTTGGATATCAGTTGTAGATGGACTAGAATGGAAGTTCCAAGGAAATGGGTGTTCTGTGATGAGCTTTTTTCTTTTGATGAGATCTTTCATGTTGAGATCAAGTAAAATACTAATAGGCAAATTATAACTGAAGTCAAATAGTACTGCTGGAACCAGTGTTTCTTAAGTAGAACCAAGCCATTAGCTCTTGGAGGGGGGAAGCAGAGAAAGACAAGTGCCTACAAGTTGATCACATGTTGAAGCAGAAACATTATGGTGTCCTCTTGACTCATCTAATCAATATTTTGAGCATAATTTTCACTGAATGTGTAATAGCTAGTGCTTAGACTAGGACTTCCAAAGAGTTTCAGTTGCTGAAGTTCAATTAATATCTTTTGCACAAGCAGGATGCTTTTTCAAATCTCTGTCTCCTGTGCTGAGAGATCCAAAACTAGGAAAGAAATACTAGTATTGTGAAGATCTTAAGCAAGTAATTATTAAGACACAAAGTGCTTAGTAGGGGATGTTGCTTTATTGCCATGGGACTTTTTAACATTTTTAGCTGACAAATTCAGAACTAATTTGAGATCTCTGTGTGAAGTGGTTTAACTGCTATGATCTTCTGTTCTGAGAATCCTCCTTAAATACTGAATGACAGATTACATCTCTCTGAAACCCAGGTTCCATCAGGATCTCCCTCATGTAGCTTGAATCATTACACTGTAAGTCCTTACTGATATCATGCCATTCCTACCTGTTTGGCTGTTCTAGTAAGGCACGTCACCCTGGCCATCTTTTGGCAAAATAAACGCTCTGATCTTATATAAAGCCCAAAACGTAGGTTTCCCAGAAATGGCTTCCAGTTATGTTAGGCAGTCAGCTGTGTTATTCTGAAAGCTCCTGCAGTAGTTTTACTTTTAGAAGCTGGAATTCAGGCAGCTCACACTGTTGCCATGTTTATGACCTGCTGTAATAAGCAGTTTCCTTTGTGCTGTAACCCAGTGAAAATGGAGCAGGTTCAGCTGTGATGGGCATTGTTTCTATTTCCAGAAAAAAAAAAATGAAGGGAAGCTGCAAGATGCAGTGCTCTCATGCATGCTATGACATCCTTAGCCCTGTCTCTGAAATCACTATGGTCTGGCTCCTACACATCAGAAAAAATCAAGGGTTGAGTTAATGAATGAAGCAAGGAGATATCTGACACAAGATGGTAACTCCAAGTTCACTTCCTGACAGTGGCCCACAACCTGAAAGAGGTGTGTTTCATATGAAGTCACTGTGTTTTGCAACACTACAGGATTCCTGAGCTTATTTACAGTCACTTTATTTTGATGCTGGTCTAATGTGTATCCTGACTTGTGTCTTCTGTTTCCTTTGTCTTTGGCCATCCTCTACCATGACAGTCTGGGGTAAAGCAGAAATAAAGTGGGTGTGATTTACTGAAATGGAATTTCACATGACGTTTCATGGAATTTTCATGTTTTTAGTTCCTTCAGTTGAAACATGGTCTGTGCAGTGTCCATGTCCTGGTTTGAGTGAGAACAGAACTAATTCTGTTCAGTGATTTTATTTTTCAGTTAGTTCTTCTACATAACTGCACTGTCTGACGTTAGCAGCCTGTTTTCCCAGGCAGTGTCTGCTGCCAACAGTGGTAACACCCCATGGTCAGAGTCACTACCAAGGGTTGGGGTGCAGACCAAGGCCACGGCTGATCTTGTGCACCACACTGCGGAGTGCAGAAAGTGAAAGACGGCACCTGCAGGGAGGGGTGGACAGGGCAGGTGACCCCCAACTGACCAGCGAGGGATTCCAGCCCATAGACGGCATATTCAGTATAAAGCTGAGGGACCGGGAGGGTCTCTTGCTCTCATTCTCTCTTGCTCTCACTCTCTCTGCGCCCACTTTGACTTCTTTGTCAGCTTTACTCAGCTTGGCTCGGGTCCTCTTTTGGTTCCTTCCTTGGAGCATCCGAGGAGGACTCTGTTCTGCTTTCAATCCCAATTGGTGTGTTCCTGAACCCACTACCAGAATCCACCTCCTGAACACAGCTCCCATCTGCTGCTGGGCCCAGTCTGGGTTTCTCCTGGTGCCTGCTCCGCAGCATCAGTGGTGACGGTGATGTAATTACCATCAGTGGGGGGCAGGTTGGGTTCCATACTGTTTTTGTATATATTTGTATATATTCCTTTATTATCATTCTTTTCATTCTCATTCAGGCTGTTCTAGTTTCCTTTTCTAATTGCTCAGTCTCTCTCCCTCATTCCCTTTTTCTTCCCCTTTGGGGAGGGAAGGGGGTTAACAGAGAGCATCTGTTATAGGTTTAAGGGGCCACCCTGACCCTAACCTGTGACAGTCCAAAGAGAACAGCTTTTACTGCATGAAACATTTCTCATCTGGCTGAACATAATGATCCAGGACCTGAAGGATTGGTGTGGGTTTTTTTTGTTTTTCAGAGGAATGATTTTCAGAAGGAATCTATGCAGTGAATATGACCATCCACTGAGCTGCCTGTTGCTACTACCTCAACTCTGTCCTTCATCAGTTTAAGGTCTCTTCGTACTTCAGTGAGCAGCAGCAGAAAGTGAGTTTTAATCCGTGCGTCTGGAAAACAGCACTTGGAATAACATATATCAACATACATTAAGGGTTTTGTCTTGTGCTTCTGTTACTCAGGGACTTCAGCTGAGGACAGCAGCATCCAAAGAATTCATATTTTTAAGTAACAGTTGGAGGATTATTATAAACCGAGACTCCATCTGTTTATGTGCTAAGGTAGAAACATACCTGGTTTTCTTATGAGCCAGGAGGGGGCTGTGTTTAATTAATCCTGGCTTTGGCATCTGAGGGCATTGAGGACTGGTTGGAACGAGGTACTAGAAGTGTGAACTAGTGAGAACTAGAAGATGGTGATACTGCTGGGAGGGCTTGAAAGATGGACTGTTCCAGGACTATCTCTGGCACTAAGTGATAAGGAATGCTTGACTGCTGGATCTACCTGGTGGAAGGGAGACGAGACTTGGGCTTAAAGGCACTCAAGAGATCAGGGTTACAACGAGAAGCAAGGTGAGAAACAGCTATTTCATGCCTGGACTTTGGAAAGAGTAAGCAAAGGCCTGTCCTCTGGCCCTGTGGATTAACTGGTAAAGAGTTGACTGGTCACTTCTTTCTGGGTGTAGGGAATGAAGAATCTCTAGTAAATGTGGACTGAGCTGAACAGGCTCTCTGCAATGTGCTCAACAGCATAAAGGTGACCAGCAGCATTGAAAAAGAATTTCTAAATTCTAATCTGAAACTTTTGGTTAAAAAAGAGAAAAACCCTACATTTTCTTGGTTTGTTTTTAAACCTGTTTTTCTTATTTTCCTCTCTTTTTTTAAGTGAACTTGCATAGCATGGCCAATGTGGACAAATAAGGGGAGAGGTATTGCCCAAAGCATCGAGGTGTATTCTGTTCTCTGGTTATGTGTTTACAACTGTGACCAGTCTAGTGTATATTAACATTACTCAAGGTCTGATGAAGAACTGATTTCCTAGAAGTCATAGCTCAGCACTGGGCAGGTACCTTGGAGAATCCAGTGCTCGGTGAAAATTGCCACATGCTCCAGTCACTAGAAATGCCTCTTGAAGTTTTTAAGAATATAGTGTTGTTCTTTCCTTCTTTCTTTCCTTTTTTGGTGTTATTCTTTCCTTCTTTCTTTCCTTTTTTGGCTGAGCCTCACTCTATTCTTAACACTTGGAGCTCAAACTTTGATGAATTACCCTACTTTAAATCCTTTGACATTAATGTGCATGAAATTAGAAGTTGGCCTTGAAAAGTTTAGCTCATATCTGGACAGGAAAGAAACAACTATCTGGCGTTCAGAGCAGGCTGAACTATGCAATTTTCTCTGATTTTCATTCTAGGCAATATCTAGGGAAGGTTGTGAAAATCTTGTTGGTTTGATTTTATAGTGCTTCGTCCTATTAATGTTGTGCTTCTTTCCTGAATGGCACTGCTGGTCAATGACTCCCTTCTTCCACTGGCAATTTTCGACCCATTAACAGAGGAGAAAACCCTAAAAATGATTCTACTACCTGTTTGACTTTGCTGACTTCAGGGGACAAGCATTATCTATGAGGCCTCAGCCTTCTTTCAAGGATCCCTCTCTTACATTGTGTCCTAATTAGTTGTTTCTCCCCGTAGATCTGTTTCAGCACCTTCTCCACAGATAGTTTCCTTTTTGCTTATGTACCATAGAGCAAATTTGATTTTTAGTATTCAGCTTCCTTAAGGGAATATTATTATGTCGGGCTCTTTGATCAAAGAATGTACACAATTGCATTATACAGATTTTTATTAGTTATATTTTACCATTAGAATGCTTGATTGTACTTGACTCGTGCTATAAAGTAAAATATACCTGTAAGTGATAACTGAAGTCATCATGGTGGGCATCTGTAAATTATTTTTGTTGAGAAAATTAATTACTATGTATCCCTCATCCACTTCAGTGACAATCTCTGACTTTCATATGTAGTGGTATAGTTTAAACTTTTTGATAACTGTACAGTAAAGAAAGTGTGAACAGTGGAAAAAAGAAATTATATTACCAGTTGTGAATCTTGGAAGGAACTGCAAAAGCTAGTTGAGAGTAGCCTTGTGATGACAAATTCCTTGGAGTTAGCAGCAAATACTACACTGGAAAAATATTTTTAAAACCAGTAGCTTTTAGTACTGACCTATCATACTCTTAAACCCTACATGTCAATTGGTTGTCCTGAGGGGTTGTGTAAATGTTTATGCACATGATTAACTTTAGACATCTGAAAACCTTTGTAAAGATTAAATATACCCATCCAAAGAGTTCATCTGGGCGTGTGGAATAGAGTTTTTTAAGGACTGGGAAGCTTTTGAAGGAAGCGCTGTTACATTTGCGGTACAGTCACTTTCTGTGTGACCCTTCAGGCATGGCACTGTGGAAGGGTATGGATTTTCAATTCTTTTCTTTCAGTCAGTGGAAAACCTATAGCAATTTTAAGTATGCCCATAAGCGTCCCACAGCCTATTCAGGAGATGTCCTTTATGAAACTTTACATGAGAGAGCTTGTGCTATCCAATGATGCAGGCTCACATTTCTCTGTTTCTGAGCCATCTTGTACACTTGTGAAAGTTGCAGTGAAGTTTAAATGTTGAGGAAAATGAATAATGGCTTTGTTTTTACATTGTGGGTAAAATATTGTTCACGTAAGTTCCCCTTAGCACCTTTTTTACATATGTGGTGTTCATTTTTTTAGTGACTGAAGCTAATTATTCGTAACAAGGTAGAATGCTGAAGTTGGATGAAAATCCTGAGATCAGATTCTTTGTGAGGAGAAAGAAACACAAATTCATGTAATGCAAGGTATACTGCAACTGGGTTATCATAGAATTGCCCATTAGTAATGTAGGAGATAACTATCTCCAGGATAAACTGTCATCTTAGAAAATCACATATGACTCTTATGAAAGAAAATGGAGTGAGAGACAAAACCAATAATGAGCATGAGACAATGGAGTGAGAGACACATAGTGAGCTTTACTTTCAGGTTGTGTTTGTGCGCTGTGACAGAGCTCACTCTGCTCTACAGCATCCCTAAGAGTCCACTTAAGCCTGATGAGAGTTCCAAAGGGTTTTTCTACAAATTCAACTTATCTTTCAAGTTACAGTCATAATCAGAAGACCTACTTAGGCCTTTTTTTCTGTGAATTTCTGTGCTTCTGAGTCATGGATCTGATGGATTATGTCCAATTATATATTATAGTAGCCCAAATGAATGTGGGTCTTAAAAAGGTTCTCCCACATAAGGTCTCCTTGGCAACAGTTGTTTAAAATTTTCCTGAAAGTGATAAAAAAAATCTTTGGTACTAAATCTGCACCAGTACTGCTGTTTGTGTAAGTTTAAAAAAACCCAACAAAACCCAGAGGGGGTAGGGAGGAAAAGTTCACTGTAAAGAGGGATGAATCCCTTTCCATTCTTCCTAGCCACTGGTCATACTATTTAACCACAGTTTCAGGTGAATCTTAATTTTAGACTCAATTTCAGTGGCAGAAGTGTTTGTAGGAAATATGCAAACCGACCACTGTGAGGCCAGCATTGTAGTCTGGTATCACGAGATCCTGACATCTCTAGACAGACTGAGGTGCTATCAAGTGTTTGGAAACTGTACTAGCATTTTGCTGCACTGATGTGACTCTTGCAGCATTTCCTTTGCTCTGCAAGCCAGGTACAAAGAGTTCCTGTGCTGTGTCTGTGGCAGAACCCTGCTTCTGTCTTGAGTGTTGTAACTAAAAGAAGTATTTTCCTACAAAAAAAAAAAAATCTTACTACTCTTTGTGCTCTGTATTAGACTGCTAAGGCTAGGTTTGCTCTAGATAAACTTTCTAGGCTTTGTTAAACTTCACACTAATAAGCTACTGAGTCTACTCTCCTGAGAAGGGATGTAAGTAGGACAACTTCTAAATCTCATCAACAGTGAGGTTTTCATGAGTTTGAAAATGAGCACCTAAGCTATAAATTTGATGTGGTAAGGAAGATATAGTAATCTTTGTGTTCTACATGCAATGTTTAGTGTATGGGATTGCGACCCATGTTTATGGCTGCTAGGAATGACAGCGCTAATCATTTCTTTCTTTGAGACTGCTTTTATATAAGCCTATTTATAGCATGGGACTCCTCACATTCCTGTGATATTAGCAACTGCAAGACTACAAGCCCAAGTGTTTGAACTGAGATACCTGTTTTTCAGCCACTGAAATTGCTTTGCAGATAAGGGCCCTCTCTCAATAGAGCCCCGTGGAAGTAGTGGTTTCAGAGGCAGAAACAGAGAGATGCCCTGTCAGAGTTACCGAGGTGATAACGTCTTTCACTGAGGGACCCCAGAATAAGGGCCACATGGCAGCACTGCTTGGAATGGCCTAAATTATAAATGGACCAGTCACACTGAGGACAATGGGAGCACGTGTAACGTATCCATTTTATGCCCTAAAGAGCTGTAGAAACACCCAAAAAGCATTGGAGGTGCCTTTGTTTTTTTCTGAATGTCAAGCTTGCTGTTGGGTTTGCATATGACTTCAAGGGCTCCTGTTTTAACTGAGAATGTGTGAAAATTTACTCAGTCACATGCTGTGATGACACTTTTTTAGTCCAGTGGTGGGTGCAAAAGTTTCCAAAAGTATGGAGAGTGAGGCTGCAACCTGCAAAACATCGGGGCTAAGAACCCTGGCAGTATGCGAAAATTGTAAAGACTGGCAACCTGTGACTGTTGCCTTATGCAGCACTTCAGCCTTGACTTGCAATAGCCTTTTATTGTGCTGCCTCTTGGTGCCTTCTTTGCAGACCCACCAATTTATCAGCAGTTTTGCAGAATTTGCTTGGGTGATCAGACCAAACATTTTCACTTGTGACCCAAGTCTGAATTTGAGCTTGAGCCATAGAGGTGAAGAGCTTGTCTGTTAGCCCACAACGCCGCGTGCTATTGCCGTGCCAGCACACTGCTCTACAAACAGCTGCTGTAGTACAAAAGGCCAAAGGGAAGTGCCTCAGTGTCGCCCTAATCCTTTCACACCTCCAAGTCACTGGAACACACTCAAGTGCATGGTAAACTACAGGCAGTCTCTCCAGTGCAGAACAGGCTGTTCAGTTGACTTTAACTGAAATATGAATCATCTCAGTCCTAAATTATTTTAATCCAATCAGTCATCTGTGTTAAAGGGTGTAAAGAGACAGCAAAGTGGAAAGAATGGCTACCGAGTACAGGATACAGGACACAAATAAAGCTGCTAAGATGAGATGAAATATGAACTAATAATGTTTTATTCCAAATGCTACTGGGGTTACAGTGTGAATCACTTGGAGTGATATTCAGGTGAAATGAATTTTGTAGGCTTCCCCCTGAATTATTTTTATAGTCTCAGTAGAGGTGAAGGGAGTACACACAAGAGTTTTGAAGTGCTCCCAAACAAACTCTCCTAATTAATACATGCTTTTCAAGCCTCTTAGAAGTAGATGAGCACGAACAGCTGTAGTTCTTTTTATAGATACAAACTAATCTCTAGTACATGTTGGAGATGAAGGATATAAAGAACAACATGCTGTGGATTCATAAGGCTTTTCTAGCCATGGAACTATTCTTTTTATACTCTCTAAAAGTGGAAGAGAATGCAAGAGTGAAGAGTACAGTCTTCAAGAATACTACTTGGGAACAAATCATGGCAGGAGCAAAAGGGTCTAGCTCTTAATGAAACATACCATGCACTTCTTATTAACACATGAAACAGCACGTGTGATTTTTGACCTATTTTCTTGACAGGTTCAACCTTTTGTGAACCATATGAAATGTGCGGTGTCCACTAGCATTTCTTCCCAGTTTCCACCAGCCTGAATGGCCTTCATGACAAAGAATGAAAAAAATTACATCATGTTTCTAAATAATTTTAAAAGCCTAAGCAAAGTCATAATAAAAAAACTTAGATAAGGTGAATATCTTTGAACATACTTCCTGTTTGAAGGTGATATGTTTGCTGTCTTCTTTCTCCTTATTGCTAGCTGCATATATTACCAGTTTAATATTATCCTCTGCCTGGAGACAATATCCGGCTGTGTTAGGTGAAGGGAGGAACTGTAACAGCTCCTTTCCATTTCTAATGCTTTTGATTTCATTTATGTAAAAACATCCTGGATGTTGAAGAGTTTCCTTTGGCAGTTTATTATTAACTTGAACAGCCCCATTTTTCATGATCTGACTGCTGCAGAATTCATTATCACTTCCATTTTTAATTTTAATAACCTTCCTTTTAATAAACCTCATTTTGAAGTAAGTTTCCAAAAGTTTGCTCCAAAACAATGCCCCAAATCTTCTGGAACCCACTGATTACGTTTGTTTTTTTTTTCCCCCCTCAAAGGAATAAGATGGTTGCACTTCTATTGGTTTTTATGGCTTTTTCTGATGTGACATAAGGAAGAACTGGTTTCCTTGTGACAAAACGACTTGCTGGGTTCCCTCCATTATTGCAACCAAAGGGAGAACTACTAGAGGGGCCATGCAGAAGAACTGTTGCAGTAGGTCTTTATGCGCCGTGCTTTTGAGCTCAGGAGGTATATATCCCTACTGTCCTCGTAATTCTTGTGATGTAGACTGCTATGAATTGCAAATTAATTTTGGCCATTTATTCTCATGTTCTAGAATTAGCATCAAGGAAAAGCAGAAAATCACTATTTCATAGAACTCTTTTCCTTTCCTTTTGGGGGAAATAAGTACAACTCCATGGATTTAGGCACTGTGGAAGTAAACTTCAACTATAAGAATGCTGCTGTTTAGAGAAGGGAAAAATTAAAATGCTGAAGTGGGGATGGTGTGCCTTCCACACATCCCTAAACCACCTATTTTTGGAGAACTAACCTTTCTCATCCCAAGATTTACTTTAGAAAAGGACATCTAAAGGTAAACCAGTTTGAAGTATTAGGAGGCAGATGTATTGACTTAACCATAAGACATTTCAGCACACTGTTTTGAATTCTGCATTCTTCTCGTAGAACCTGCTAGAGGAAAAGTGGAAGAAGTTTCCTAATATTTTCATATAGCTCTGGGAAGATTAGCTAAGAGTGGGTTAAACTGGTCTCTTAAGGGACGTTAGAAAAAGAAGTATGGAAAGGACAATCATAGCCTTGTCCTCAGTGTTACTTCTTTCTCTTCTTCCAGCATCTCAGAAATTAAAGATCTGAGACTTCATAGTACTGCTAGCTTGCCTTTTAACGGGACTGTAGAAGAAAGTGAAGGAAAATGTTACTAATGAAAGAAGGGAGCACTGACTGACGCATTTGGTTGAGGAACTTCACAATAATGAAGAAACCAACTTTCAGGAAGTAAAATCTCTCTGTATTATTTTTCCATAATTGCTTTGAAGATAAACTACACTAAGTGAAAAAGGCCAGTTTTGAATCTCCTACTACCCTTTACTCTCAAGTTAATCCTAGGAGGCTTGTAGGTGAGATCCATGCATTGGTGGAATATACCCGAGCAGATTAAAATCCAAGTGAAAGAAATTGTTTCCTGAGCTGCATAAAGAATAAATAATAAAATTACAATGTGAATCTGATCAAGAAGTGAACCACTGAGGAGAGTTCTGATGCTTTTCAGCTTAATCCTCTTGCTTTTATCCTTGCTTGTCTTGTATTGTGTCTTTGTAGGAGCATTTAAGCACAATGTAGGAAGGTATTCTGGATTCAGCTGGTCCATAGTTGCTCCAGAGGTATTAGCTAAGGTAACATGCTGGTTTGCAACACTCACTTAGCTGTTGGACTTCTTGTTCTGCTTTTGGCTGTTGATCTTAGGGTACAGGAAATTGGGAGTTGTGTCTGGAAGACAGCTCTACTCCTTGGACATTGCTGTATGTTACTGTAATGCTGGGTATCTGGGCAGATGACGGTCCATGGTTAGACTCTCCTTTTCTTTGTGCAGTACTGTTCAGGCTCTCACCTGTCTGCAGGATGCAAGGATTTAGAAGAAATAGAAATCACACACACCTACAAGGAGATCAGGTTGCATCATCTATGACAAAGGTGCATATATTTAGATAAGCACTTTGCCAGTCCCCACAACTAACCCAAAACCAAACTTAAAGGAAAAAATAGACCTCAACAATTTATTTTTTTTAATACTTCATGAACAGCGTATGAGAAAAGACAGTTAAACAAGTTGATATACTAAAGCACAGATTTTGCATTTGCCACTTAAGAGCTGGTCTGCTTTGATGAAAGGCCAGGCTAATGACAGCATATTTGTCTAGGAACAAAAGTGCTGCCAATATGCTCAGTCTATGAATTAAATCAAGTAAGAAGTCCCTCCATAGAGGGGGACTGTGGCAAGGGATGATGTCAAATGTCGTAACAGTATGGGTAGTTTGAAGAGGGAAGCAAGCTAGAGAATGAAGCGAAAACAGGAATTGAGGGAAGATTATTTAGCACTTTTTGACAACAGCAGCGTTAGCTGTCAATTGCACAGGACCAAAAACTGAGGGTGTTAGAATGAGGCTAGCAATAGCTCATAAAGATCAATGCTAAGAATAAAGAGATAATTTAAGTTGTTTATATTACATTGGGGTTGATACTGCAAAAATAATATTGGCTTGTTTTCATCTGTCAACTCTTTTCTCTTATTTCCGTGTCTGTCAAGAAAGGCAAACTGACTCACTTGTGGCAGATGTCAAAAAAATTTAGCAGTATGCTGTAGCTTTGCTACATGGAAGAAGAAATAGACATGAGCACATCTTACTGAATAGGTTAATATGGCGTGTTTCAAAAACTTAGATTGGTTCCCTCCAGACTGCATTTTTTAGGTGTTTGTTGCTACCCGAAACAGAGAACATTAAATAGTTAACAGTGTCACTTTGTACAGCAGTACTTGCCACAATACTATGTCTTGGAAGTACAGACATCAGAATTATTATCTCAGCTTATTGTGTATATTATTCATATAAAAATTAATGCTTCCACGTTCTACCAAGGAAATCACAGACATTATCAGGGGACATAGGGAATTCAAGAAAATATTCAAGTTCCTTAAAGAAGTTGGACTTAAGGAAAACCCTGTAGTACACGTCTTTTCCTTCTGCATACGTTCCCTTTGTGGTCATGCTTTCTATATTGTTCTGGAAGTATCGTGTGATTTTTGCATCTCAAGAAATAACTTAATTTGTGCTCAGAGACTGGGATTGTCATTAGTTTTTGTTCCCTTGGTTTGTTATACCCATGCCAAATATTAAAATAATAATTCTTACAGTAGGTCTAGCAGTGTACTCTGTGACATTCAATTCCACCATGGATATATCATCAGCATCTACAGCTGTCTGAAAAATGAACAGAAATACGAAAGACATAAATGACATAAGGATGTCACAATATTTTACATACACAAAACGCAGAATATAGGAAAAAAAAAAAAGAGGACAGCAGAAGACTGACTGAAAAGTAGTGATATGCTAAAGTTAGCCTGGGTTTTTACCTCTCTCCATATGTGATCATTTGAGAGCAAATTATGAAAAAATGGAAAGATGGGCCAAGTAATTTCGACAGTAGAATACAAATATGAGTGAATGCACACTTAAATTAAGCCAAACACAAGACAACATACCATTCAGATACTAAGATCACTAGAACAGCACCATTGCATGTCAGAATTGCAACAAAGACAGATGAATAATGAACCAGGGTGGAAATAAAAAGCTGATGACCTTTTATAACCTCTAAGTCATTACTCATTGTGTTAATTCATGGGTTATCCCCATCTTTGCAGGAACCTGCATGATTAATTATGGTAAAATATGCAGATTGGTTAACCTACCACTTGTCAAAGAATTCAGTTATTACACATTCTGTTACCTTCTCACAAATCCCAGAATCATGGCTCTTCAGTTTGGGTTTGACTCTGCTGTCACTAGTCTGAGTTGTGCCTTTACCCATCTGATAGGAAATTTGTCTGCTAGCACGTCTGGATAACATACTGGGGCTGCCAGTTTCCATGTCAATAGAACCCTAAAATGAATACAACCAAAACAATCACTCTAAATTCCTTAGAATTCCATCCGATTTGTCTCATGAGAATCAGTTTTACCTAGACAGATATTGTATAAAAGACATTTCACCAAAGTTATGCCATGTATGACTTGATAAAGTCTTTGCTTATGAAAGGTATAAATATCAACTCTGTTGAGCCTATAATTCAGCTTACATTTTTGATTCCCCCCCGCCCCCTCCACAGGATGCACTGCAAAATTTCAAACAACATCATGTTTTGTTATGGTCTGATATTAAAAGTTCTCTGAGGCACCTTGTAGCTCCGAGGAGACAGTTTTTCCATAGCAGTACCCAATTAGAAACCACAGGTGTTTGGAGGAATTAGGGCTGAAGTTTCCGAAGTGGCTTGGTTTGAAGCAGAAATAAATAGAAGGAAATGTCTGGGGACTGCAGAATCAAGCACTTTAGAAGCATTTTGTTTCAGGAAGGAGCTGTGATTTTATAAACTTTGTTCTAGTTAATGGGAAAACAAAACAGAAAAAGAGACTAAAGCCCCCAGCACACCAGATTTTTCTGGAAGTCAAAAATTCTGTTCCTTTGCCTCACTCTGTCAGCCTTTTCATTACAGTGATGAAGAACAACAGAATTCCACAGATCATAATAAACCAGTGAGATCATAATAAACCCCAGCACGGGGGGTTGT
Organism: Ceryle rudis; assembly: GCA_033439905.1. Classification (NCBI taxonomy): domain Eukaryota; kingdom Metazoa; phylum Chordata; class Aves; order Coraciiformes; family Cerylidae; genus Ceryle; species Ceryle rudis. The sequence continues at coordinate 37,446 of JAAGNO010019530.1, read as the reverse complement.
GGTGAGCAGCTCATGGCAGACCGCCCTATTTTCTATCTGCATTGTACTTTGCCTTAAAATGGGGGAACATAACAGTGCAATATACTTTTTAAACTTGTTCCATGCAGCAAGGGCTTTTCATAAGCAATCTATGTGCTTTGGATGTAGTTTCCATTAGGTGAGGTACATAATTGCTTGAAAATACTCAAAACAATTATTGATATTTTCAATATTTGATCCTTTAAATTATTGATACGTTGACAAACTTTCCCAGGGAAGAAAATAAAAATAAGAGGTATAGAAAAACATGAACTTTGATGGTGCTGGAGAAATTGGCCTGATGAGTCCGTTACTATTAAAAGAGAATCCCAATTGGTAATGCTATACCAGGATTTTAATACGTAACGGATTGATTACTCTAAGGAGGATCAGGATCATTTTTTTGTGCAACTGTGGGGAAGGACATGGAAACACAGAAGAAGGGGAAGGAAAAATGCCACAGTGCCACTCGAGATTGTATTTCCAGAAGCAGCTTTCTAACTACCGAGGAAGCAATGATACAATTATTACCTTGACTATGAAAAAGAATAAGCAAGAAAATTATGTTTTTTTCATACATTTGAAAAATTCTTTTGAAACAATTGCAGTGAACTCATGTGCTTAGTTACTTAGTAATGTAACTTTGGGTTGCAAGAGAGAGCCTAGGATGCCAAATATCTGCCCTGTTGTCAGCTGCTGTGCAGAACATTTGGTTTCACTTAGACTGGCAGCAGCAAGCTGTTGAAGTCTTCTGTGAGAATGATTCTTGAATGGATTTACTGATTTGTCTAATGCTGATGATTAATATGTTTCCAAATACATCCCACTTCATTTTCAGAAAGGATTACCTTTTTCATTACAACCTTACTGTCACTAGAGGACTATTTAATGATGAACAGTTTCTTTTTTTGTGTGTGTCCAGGGTCCAAATCTGTGGTCAGACAAATATATCATAGAAGTATGATCAGACTTTCAAGGGTGCTCGGACTCCAAGCTTTCATTTCTTTCTGAAATTCCTGTTGTACCATCTTCCATCAGCATCACCAACCATCAGCAATACAAAGGTCTACCTTCTGCTTTTACACTTCAGCCTTCTCTGTCTTTTATTTCACTTTGTTCCTCCACTTTCTATGGCGCTCTTGTAATGAGCACTGTAATGCATTTTATCTAACAAACCAATCACTTTGAAGGACTCTATATGAAAATTAGTTACTTTGCAATTAAAAACGGGCGTATGGGAATTGTCTCCCTTACTGATTCACTGTCAGAGAGAGATGACAGTCATGTTTTTCCTTTCTGCGGCCCACTTATCTCAGAAGACTGGCTGCTTACAGTTGCTCGTCTGGAGGAGGGATAACTGCTGAAAGACCGTGAGTCTTTAGGAGAAACTCTCAGCAGGGATCGAAGGCAAGGAACATATGTTGCAATGGCTGTTCTAATAGATGAGAGGTAGAATCAGTTAGATTTTTTCTCTTAGCACAAAAATTCAGTCATCATAAACAATGCATTTATTCAGAGAGATGAACTAATGCTGGATGGACTGGAAAATTACTGGTCATAAAAAGAGTTTTCCAGATATCCAGTATCTTATATACAATCACCCTGCAATATCATTTATTCACAGTGTTCTGCAGAACTCAAATTTATTGCTTGACAGGGATAAGGGCATTAAAATATAACTCTTTGAACCGAAGGGAGCTATTAAAATGAAGTTTTATATGCTTTCAGTTTAATCAGGGAAAAAATAAAATTCTGTCCCTTTAAACTGAACCTCACAGAAGGACCACGTGATGAATTATTTTAATCTTCCCCTAAGCAGCTATTCTAGCTTTCTCTTAACACATCTGCTTGCCAGCTATCTGTAGTACAAAATGTGCAGTTATAGTACTTCTTTCCTAATATGCAATGTAAGGAAACATTTTTACCTAACTTTCCTCTTCCTCCTGGCCTTCCCCACTTAGCTGCCCATGCCCACCTCTATCTACTTCCTCGTTAGGTCTTTGAACCAAGTGAAATGATAGCGTACATATGGCTTTGCTGCCATCCGTCAGGTCCCACAGCCTGCATCTGGACTTGATGTGGAAATGACCTTGGATGTTACAACTCAGAAGAAAAATCTGAAATAGGAAAGTTTGAAGAAAGGTGGGGAGGACCCGTGAAATAGGGAAGAGGTGGATTGACTTCCTGAATTGCATCTCTCACTGGTCTGGTTAATTTAACAAACTGCTATTTGCAACACTGACAAATGTCTGCGCCTCTCCTAAGATAGTTAAAAAATTTATGGTGCTTTCCTCTGAGGTGCGAAGGTCTTACTTTTTATCATATATTCTGTAAGTACAGATCAGTATCCATAAACATCTCTAACTCCCATCTGCACAGTAATTTGTTCCAAGTACAAATTCCACTGACATTTACCAGGCGTTGAGAAGTTTTTTCTTGGGGAGGGCAAGACTATCTTGCAGAGGTAAAATCAGCAGGTAAAGCAGAGCTCAGAAGCTAGTCCTAAAAGTCACAGTTACCATATGATTTTCTTTGCTGTTTTAAAAAAGCTTATAAGAGTGAACTTACCTGTATTTGGGGTGAGTGATGGCGTAAATGATGGGGTTATGGATGACGGAAGCTTTAGCAATCACAGCTGGTATGGAGTTCATGAAGGGTGTTAGGACATGGGAGTACCTAGAGTAATGCAAATGCATTAGAAGTTTAGTGTTGAGTCCTACTGAGTCTAGGCCATTATACTCTGAGAAGACAATGCTTTATTAGTGTTCTAGAGACTAAAAGGGGGACTTCTGCACTCAGACAGTGAGAGAACAAATGTTACATCCTTTGCTGTAAAGATCAACTCCTAATTGCATTTCTGAGAAATAGCATTTTCTCGGGGCTTCTCTGCTGTGTTTCACTATGACTCCTCAGGATGGTGGTAATTCCCATGTTGTTTATCTGAGGGACATAGTCTGCCTTCGGTAAGTGAAGCTGCATTTGTCAGAGTATCTGTCTGTTCCAAATTCAGCAGATACACTTGCTGAGGAAGATGTTCCTGTATAGGTGTGCAGAATGAGGCACTATAGGGAAAGATAACTAATTAATCTGGTTTCCTATTCCAACTTTATTTATTGTCTGATCTGAACTAAAAAGTTTCAGGTGTCATATGTTATGCTCACGTGTTACTGTGACCATGCATACATGCAGGTGATGTGACCCTAAAGGATAAAAGAACTACGACTGACATCTGTCTGCTATGCTGCTATCAGCCAGTTAATTTTTGAAGACAGCCTGAAGTAACCCATAAAGTCTTGGTCAGAAGAAAGTCAATAGTAACAGCTCAGACCAAAAATTGTAACAGTTCATAGGCAGTTTCTACCAGGCAAATTCTCCAAAGACCTGCTTAGCGGCTATGAAGACCTCTTCCTGCATTGGTAGAAAGAGTTCTAAGTGAAACAGCCCGGTAAGTCAGTCTTTCATCCCACAGATAACATCCTTTCTTTATGACTGCTCTTCTTCCTGAGAAGACAGCCTAAGCCCTGTCTTTCAATTAGCCTTGTGTTCCTACAGTATTATGGGAGAAAAGAGGTTTTCCTCTCAATCCTCTCTCACAGGAAGGAGGTCTCATAGGAGGAAGGAAGGTGGTCTCATACAGCAGTGCTGCAAACATACAGTGTAGAGGATTGCTTAAGTAGGTGGCAGCTCATCATCCTAGTGAAGAAATATTTCATCGTATTGTGGGAATATTTATGCTCTGTGGTGACATAGAAATGTTTAGCCAGTGGTAATACAGGAATCATTTGGTCAGCCACTTGAATGTTGGGATGCCATTTTGCCTCTGATTTAAGGGTTCTCTCTGATAAGCATGTTCTCCATATACAATTTCTAACATGGTTTCTCCTAATCATACTTTTAAGGCATTGGTTAGAGGTGTAATTCTTCACAGCTTCTGGAGTTTTTCACCCTGAGATGAGCGAGATGGTGCTTTTGTAAGACTGATGGAGAGCTCAGCTAACACCAACGAACAGCGACCAGGGCTTTTGTTTAAGCTATCCATTCCCAGAAAATACAACCTGTAGACCACTAATATTAGTGAGCGTGACTAGGGGCTAGCTCAGTATTTCCCATCCAAAATATTTTCTAAAGAAATTAAGGTTCTTCCTTCATTTTGTGTATGTTGTCACTCTTGTCAGATGAGTTGTCTTTAGTCCAAGACCATAGCCACAGACACCGTGCCTGCCTCCTGTATGTGGCAAGCAGTGATTTTATCTGAGTTTACTGTAATAAAAGTCCACTGAAGACCTCCAGTATTGGTCCATTAACCTCCGAAAAATCCCAGAAGGATTGCCTAAAAGGCATAGTTCAGAAATACTGCATGAAGCTGTGTTCCTTACTGAGTGTCTTCGTGACCAAAATTTGCACATGCTCATTTGTCTCATACTGTGAGGTTATAAAATTATCCATTTGTGCCAATTTTTGTCAGTGTGAAACATGGGCTAGAAGTTAAGTTCAGCAGGCACTTGATTGTCCTAAGGTAGATGCTGATTGTATGGGACAGCCTGGCAGTTCTAAGTAGCTAAAATGCTTAGCTTAAAGCATCTCCTAATTTATTTATTTATTTGGTATCTTAGAGCAAGCAGTGCTGCAGGGTAGCTGTGCTGCATTTCTTTGTCTTCATGCTCTTCCCCTGTCTCTACCTGGACACATATCCCTGGTGGTGGGTGCCAGAAAGGGAGAGAATCCTCTTGTTTTGGCATTTTTACTTCTTCAGCTTAAGATTTTAGAAGTGCTATGTTTCGGAAGCTGCCTTCCTAAGCTGTGTTTGAGAAGAGGTCCTACAGTGGCCTCTTCCGTAGGTGTGTAGCAAAAATCACCCCTGCCTCCCCAAATACTCCACTGTAAGTAGATTTATCCTGTGTGTCAATTTTAGGAAAAACTACCTTTTATTTCTGACTTGGAAAATACAAATAGAAGCCTTTGTACTGTCATAGGAATCTTCTACTTGAGGATCTGCAACTGACAAGGCTTTCTAAAGCACAGAGCATGGCTTTTTATCAAAACTGAACTGAAGCACAGGAAAACTTACATGCTAACATGGGAGAAATACCCACATAGAGCCAAGACATCAGACTCACAATCCGTTACTTGAGCTGGATTGTATCAACTATAGTCTGGCGCTGAGCTGTGTACAGGTACTGTATCAATAGTACCATGCTTTTGTTGAAATAACTGCATAAAATGGAAATTAAATAGATGAAGAACATGCTTAGATGATTTATACTTACAGTCTTCTATATCCAGCATCACAAAGCTCCCTAGTGCAGGTATGTACTAATTTTCAACTTGCTTACACATGTAAAAATGTCAGCAGTTTGATGTAACATAATGAACAGACTTTTGTAAGTAGAAGAAGGGGAGAAGGAAAGGAGCATCAACCTCTGGGTGGTTCTTTTTGGGCTCTTTATTTAGCATTTTGGTGCTAAATAAACTTCAGATAGTCCAAATACCCTAGCATAGAGAATGTGCATGCAGAAATCATCAGCACAGTACTGTTATGTTGCTGGTAATAACTTTCCTGTTTTCTTTTTCCTTTTTTTTTTTTCCTTTTTTGTTTTAAAGTCAAACTAAGAAAAAAAATCACAGTCGGCATGTGCCTCAGTTGTTAAATGTCACTCCTAAATATGTGAACGTTTTGGATGCACTTTAGGCATTAAACTCGACAAGAAGCTTTGACTTTCAACTGTCTTTTTACAGTTTCACACCTTTTGCTTTCACTAAATATTCCTGTGCTGATACATTCATAATTACCCAGCAAAAGCTACCAGAGCAACAACAGAGTATGGTGACCAGGAGATGACATAAAGTAAGATGATAATCAGTGCAATTTTGGCCATCTTCCACTCATTTTTCATCCTCTGATACCGTTTCTGGAACTCTTTATTTCCATGTTTGCATCCAAATGTCTGAACAGATCTAGGGGAAATAAGCATACAAAGAAAAAAAAAAAAAAAAAGGTAGGGAATTGAGCAAATAGCTTCATAAAATGGGGCAACAATTACTCGTATGCTAGCTTAAGCCAGAGGTCCTGCACTTTCAATGCATATTAACTTATTCATGTGACCAGGCCTTCACAGTTTAATGCATTTTTGTTGCACTAATCAGTGGCAAAATTCATATGTGCTTCAGTGAAGGAAACAGTCCTGTGCCAGAAGAATTTCCACATAAATCAGGTCTTCAAGCCTAATGAGCAATGCTTATATTTAATAAAGCTAGTGAAGCCGTTGCTTCTCTAGGTTCGATTCCACTACCTTGCTCTCAATGTGTACTTCTAAGCTGTGTGACTAGGTATGCTGATACCTACAGGACAGACATCTACAGCTTACAGATGTAGTGGCAGACACTGGCCTTTATTTTCACAACCATAGTTTTTGTTTCAGAGACCTGTAATTAAATGTTTTACCTCTTTTTCACCCATTGTTAAATACGGTGTTTGTAGTTCAAATCTGTGGAATAGTTGTTGATAGGCTGTTTTTTAGTGTCTCTGGTGGCCTCCAGTATTTCTTTTGGTTGGTTAATTTCTGTAGTGCTTTCTCATCCTTCAGATATCTATTGCTGCCACTCGTACCCTTTTCCACAGTATACTGAACAGATTTGGGTTAATTTCAGGAACGGCCCTTCTAAGGATCATGCATCTTACCATGTTACCTGTTGACAGGTTGTCAACAGGTTGTTGACTGTCTGCTTTCCTATCTCAGTCATGAATACAAAATAAAAGTGAAAATCTTCCCAATTTTCTTCTGATAGTCTTTGTTTTAAGAAAATAAACAGAAGGATAATTAAGACTGTTGGCTACTTACCTGTTGGCCTTCTTGATAGCCTCAAATATAAAGACATAGCTGTATATGATAGCAATCAAAGGAATGAAAAACACGAAGCAGAAAAGCAGCATTGTGTAGGCACGGACTGATGGTGTGAAAGTCGTGTAGTCCCAGGAACAGGAAGTTAGCAGACCTTCAGGAACATATGCACCTGGAAAGAAACACAGAAGGCATAAGCCATGAAGTGATCCTTACTCTGAGTGCAGAAGTTAGACCCTCAGAATAACATGCAATTTAGTCCTACTCTCTTAAAAGGAAAAAAGATTTTAAAAGGATACGTGATTCTACATTTAAAGCACTCCTAGTTCTGTGTAATATCTTTATCTGGGCAAGAGGATCGAGGGCACCTGCAGTAATTTTGCAGATGACACCAAGTTGATCTTGATAGCCTCAAATATAAAGACATAGCTGGATCAGGAGTGTTGATCTGCTTGAGGACAGGGAGGCTCTTGCAGAGGGATCTGGCCAGGCTGGATTGATGGGCTGAGGCCAGTTGTGTGGTAGTATTTCAACAAGGCCAAGTGCCAGGTCCTGCACTTGAGTCACAACAACCCCAGGCAATGCTACAGGCTTGGGGAAGAGTGTCTGGAAAACTGCCTGGTGAAAAAGGATCTGGAGGTGCTGGTTGACAGCCATCTGAATATTAGCCTGCAGTGTGCCCAGATACACCAAGGCAGCCAACTGCATCCTGGCTTGTATCAGAAATAGCATGGCCAGCAGGACTAGAGGAGTGACTGTCCCTCTGTACTCGGCACTAACGAAGCTGCACCTTGAATGCTGCATTCAGTTTTGGGCCCTTCACTTCAAGAAGGACTTTGAGGTGCTGGAGCATGTCCAAAGCTGGTGAAGGGTCTAGAGTACAAGTCGTAAGAAGGGTGGCTGAAGGAACTGGGGTTGTTTAGCCTGGAGAAAAGGAGGCTGAGGGGAGACCTTATTGCTCTCTACAACTACCTGAAAGGAGGTTGTAGTGAGGTGGAGGCCAGTCTCCTCTCCCAAGTAGCAAGCATTCAGACACGAAGAAACAGCCTCAGGTTGCACCAGGGAAGGTTTAGGTTGGAAATTAGAAAAAGGGTTGTAAAGCACTGGAACAGGCTGCCTAGGGAAGGCGTGGAGTCACCATCCCTGGAGGTATTTAAGAGACACGTGGATGGGGTGCTTAGTGACATGATTTAGTGGTGGACTTGGCAGTGCTGAGTTAATGGTTGAACCTGATAATCTTAGAAGTCTTTTCCAAGCTAAACAATTCTGTGATTCTTTTTTTGTTCTTTTACTTTGTTGCCCTATTGTATCTAGCAGCCTAAGGCTGAAGATCAGAAAAATGAATAATTTAAAGATCTTAAATATTGTTTAAAGTTCAGCACAGTAAAAAGGCATCTCTCCAAATACTTCTGTGGGTCTTGGGTCTGACCTGTATTGTTTTTAAATATCGCCATCTCCTGTCAAATTGCTGTCTCCCCACAGAATGAAATTAAACTGATTGCTACCACTTTAAGCTTGTGAACATAAATTTCTGTGAGAAGGAGAAAGATTTATTGTGCAGATCAAATTAATTTTGTTGTGAAGTTGAGTACAAGTAAAAAAAAATAGATCATTCATATGTACATAATATTCTGCCTGAAATAAAATATAATCTCCTTAAAGAAATCTTTCCAACTGTTAAGTAAAGAAATTGTCAACAGCAGTGTCTTTTTACCTTTGGATTTTCACTTTTTACAGTGATAATTTTTGTTGAACTCATAAAAATATTGCACCCAGTGTGCTCAAATGCATCTGATTACCATATGAGAGTTAATACTGCGGGTACTATTAGATTCTAATTACAAGATAACAGCACCCTTCAAGCTATTATTCTACCAACTAAGAATTTAGAATCTAAGACTAAATTGTCATTTGGTTGTTCTAACAGCTCCTCATTCAACTAAAAGCTGCTTCTCCCAGTATTGCAGTTTGTCTGCTTAAACATGCATCATGATAATAACAAGACAATCTGCTGAAACTATGAAGCTGAGTTGGTTGCAGCATCCTTTGGGAAAATCAAACGTTGTTGAGTTCTCACCTCTGCTGAGCTGACACATTCTCTTCTGGAATTAGAGATCACAATAACGGGCTGGAGTTTTGAATGATGAGTTCATTCTAACTTACTGACTGAAAGTGGTGACTCATAGGAAACAAATTTGTCAAATAAGGAAAAATAACAGGAACTCTTCTTTGTTCGAAGTTGCAAGGCTCAATATGCTGTGTTTTCCAATTTGCAGGTGTAAAATTAGATTTACAAAAATAAATGAGTTAGTTATTACTAAAAGCCATCCTTATTGGAAGCCTTAGTGAAGATAGCAATGGCTGAATGGAGAATGGGACCAATACCTAGTGCAATTTACCCATCTGGAACATAGTCAAGACTTACTGAAGATGTACTTGCACAAAATGCTCAGACTGAATTCCTCTTTTATGTGAGTAAAGAAATTTATATTGATGCTACTATCTTACACAGCACCTTTGGGAACGAAAAAAGTAATCAGAAAAAATCATTAGTTTATTTCACTTTTATATTGTTGAATTTGGTTCAGTGGAAGTAGGTATGGGATAATAGGCAGGTGCATTCTTCATCATTTTTGTCTTTATCTACCTCTCTTTATTCAGTAAATAATGAGATTAAGGAGAAGTGTCACTGTAATACGTGATGGATTTCTTTCTTTTGAGTAGGGGTCAATACATATTTTATCAGTTGTCATGGTTTAACCTCTGCTGGCAACCATGCAGCCTCTCACCCATCCATTTCCCCCCCCGACACCCCCTCATGGGGGATGGGAAGGAGAATCGTGAGGAAGAAAAAAAAAGGTGAGACCCAGGGGATTAAGATAAGGACAGTTTTAATAAAATAACACAGAGAAGAAAACAACAATGCTAGTACTAATGAAATGATACACAAAGCAAGTAATAGAAGTCAGGAAAGCTCTACCTGCACCCAAGGCTCCAACTTCCCCTGCTATAACCAAACAGAAGCAAGTTAAAAACAACCCCACCACACTGGGCCAGCCCTCCCCTTATATAGGGGCATGACTCAATATAGTATTGAATATCCCATTCACTGGTTCAATTGTTTATCCTGGCTGTGGCCCCTTTCTGCTGCAGCCCCTCCCAGCTGCTTGGGCCAGCAATTGTTTGTGATAATTAACCCCAAACCAGGACATCAATTTTCTTCAGACTGATTTATTCAAGCCTAATATACAAGATATCAGTTCAACCCTCTTCTGTACCTGTAACCAATCTTTAATCCAGTGCTGTGAAGGAAAAAAAAATAAATTATTCCATTTCACTTACTCCATCCAAAGAAGGGTGGGAGGCTCCAAGCCAAAGAGTACAGCCAGACTCCTACCAGGATTATTAGGGCCTTCTTCTTAGATGTCACTCCAACAGAAGCCAGAGGTTTTGTGATGACAAAATATCTGTCCAAGGCAATCACCATCAAAGTGATCATAGATGTAATGCCAAAAAGAGCTCCGCAGAAGGCATACAGCTCACAGCCTTTCAATGAAGATGACAGAAGTAGCAGTGAAATTAATCTACCCATGCTAATTAATTTCTGGGAGAGTTCAAGTCTGTGTTTCTTGTGCACTAATGTCTTCTGGAATTTGTAAAGCAATGGAACTTCAATTTTCCTGCAGTTGTAATGCTATTTCAAAGCTGCTGTCTCTCTTGCTAATTACACTATCCATTGAGATAAACTTCAAACATTTTGTTTGCTTGAATTGCTGGAAACAGTGATACTTAGCATATTTTCACTCATTGATTTCTGATGTTTCTAGTGGGATCATTTCAGCAGCCCATTAGTATCTTGTTTTACTGCAGCTCCCACAGAAACAGCTGGTTTGCTTAACAATGGATCATAACTACTTTGATGTCATGGAACCACTTATATCTAAAGGTCAGCATAACTGAAGTAAATATGGAGACTGAATATATTAATAAATTATTTTAATTATTCAAACAACCTAATGATTAAAAGCAGGGTTCAACACTTCATGAAACTTAAAAAAATGTGCTTTGTGTCATCAGAGATCAAAATAACAACATTACTTCTCCGACCTTCCTCTCTGTCAATACTTGCTGAAGAGGCAAAGACTAGTCTTCCTCTTACTACAGTTATATAGCAAGGGTGAAAGCACCTTCATTCCACATTTACTTATTGCACAGGAAACATTCAGTTAAAATTTCTGTTGTGAAAACTCACTTTTGACAGGCTTTCTTGCCTCACTTTGCCAGGTGCAAGTTCCAGAGCAGGTTATTTAGAAGAGCTTTTAGGCTGGTGGTGCTGCTTTGTCACAGGACTTTGCCAGTAACTAAGTTATGAGATGACTGGGAAAGAATGCTAGCAAGAGGACTAATCCTGTGCCTGACATTGCCCATGTCATCTTTGTGTCTATCTCACATAAGTAATTTTCCTCTCTGGGGTAGGAATTGCTCACAGACAAAAATATTCAAAGAAAGATTTGTGTCAATATTGAAACAATGTTGAGAAAGGTTCTCAACATTGCAAATGTACCTGAGAATAAGGAAATAATAGATTAACAGCGGCTATGGTAAGAACATACTTAGCGATATCTTAGAAAGAATATATACAAACCTTTCTCACCAAAAATCCAGCGCTTGTGGAGGCTGTTGGTGAAAAAAACTGGAGACTGCGTAATGGACATCAGGAAGTCACTAATAGCTAGATTGATGATGAATATGTTGGCTGGAGTCTGAAGGCTCCTACTCCTACAGAGATCAGAAGGAATGTTGCTAAACACTGCTGCACCGTTAATTACCTTGTTACCCTTTCCTGTGAGCTTTGGCCGCTTCACAGATACCAAGGCACACTACCTAGCAAGCTACCGCACGGTGCTTCTCGCTTCCCTCGTGGGAAGAGAAGCAAGGGTCAGTTTTACATCCTTACACTCCTGTGTACTTTAGAGGATTGTTTTGATAACCTGCTCAGCAATGGCTCTAAATCATATTGTTCTTTAAGTATTCTGACCCAGTGCAGTGAGTGTCCATGATTAACAGGAAATTAAAGTTGAGATACTCAATGGATTTCTGGATCTGGGTCGTGTTAAGGGGGGGGAGGGGAGTGCATTTACCACTGCTGATAAAATCAACAGTGACTTCCAAACACAGGGATTAAGCAAACTCACTATGTACTGGATGAAGCATTTTGTTTTCCATTAATTCTCCTCTATGACAGTTACTTTACTGGCCCAGGCACTGCCTTTAAAGAGAGCAGTAGTCAGCCTTCAGTGTATCCTGCCTCTATCTTATTCACAGCATTATAGTACAGCGTTTTAAAGGGTACAAATAGAAGCTCAACTGAGAGCTCCATTTAGGGCTCAGTGTAACTTTTTAGCTCCTTCCTCAAATTTTCAGTATTAGACACAACTGAAAAATACCAGAATAAATGCTGGTTTGCAGAGTCAGAATTGTCACAGTTGGAAAAGACCTCTAAGATCACTGTCTCCAAATGTCAACAAAACCAACCCCCCAGAAAAACTGAAACAAACAAACCAACCAACCACAAACACCTCACCATCCCACTAAAGCATGTCCTGAAATGCCTCATCTACACAATTTTTTAATACCTCCAGGGATGGTGACTCCACCAGCTCCCCGAACAGCCTATTCCAGCACCTGACAACTCTTTCAGCAAAGCAATTCTTCCTAACATCTGGTCTAAGCCTCCTCTGGTGCAACTTCAGGCCATGTCCTCTCGTCCTGTCATTACTTGAGAGAAGAAGCTGCACCCATCTCACTAGAACCTCCTTTTATGTTAGTTGCAGAGAGCAATAAGTCATCCTCCTCTTCTCCAAACTAAACAACCCCCGTTCCCTCAGCCTCTCCAGACTTGTTCTCCAGACCCTTCACCAGCCTGGTTGCCCTCCTCTGAACTTGCTGCAGCAACTCGATGTCTTTCTCGTGGTGAGGGGCCCAGAACTGCACACAGTACTTGAAGTGTGGCCTCACCAGTGCCGAGTACAGGGACACGATCACTTCCCTTCTCCTGCTGGTCACACTATTTCTGGTACAGGCCAGGATGCCGTTGGCCTTCTTGGCCACTTGGGCACACTGCTGTCTCATGACCTGCCTCCTCCAGGTCCTTTTCTGCTGGGCAGCTTTCCAGCCACTCTTTCCCAAGCTGTAGTGTTGCCTGGGGTTGTTGTGACCAAAATGCAGGACCCGGCACTTGGCCTTGTTAAATCTCATAGAGTTGGCCTCAGCCCATCAGCCTAATCTGTCCAGATCCCTCTGCAGAGCCTTCCTACCCTCAAGCAGATTAACACTCCCACTTACTTTTGTGACATCTGCAAGCTTGCTGAGGAAGCACTCAATCTAGATCACTGATAAAGATATTGAACAAGACTGGCCCCAAAACTGAGCCCTGGGGGACACCACTGGTGACTGGCTGCCAGCTGGATTTAACTCTGCAACAACTCTTTGGGCCCGGCTGACCAGCCAGTTTTTAACACAGCAAAGAGTCCACCTGTCTATGCATGAGCCATCAGCTTCTCTAGGAGAATGCTGTGGGAGATGCTGTCAAAGGCTTTACTAAAGTCCAGGCAGACAATGTCCACTGCCTTTCCCTTGTTCACTAGGCGGGTCACCTGGTCATAGAATGAAAGCAGGTAGGTCAAGCAGGACCTGCCGAACCCATGCTGGCTGGGCCTGATCCCCTAGCTGTCCAGCACTTGGCATGTGAATTCACTCAAGATGAGCCACTCCATAATTTTTCCAGTTATCAAGGTCAGGCTGACAAGCCTGTAGTTCCCCACATCCTCCTTCCAGCCCTTCTTGTTGATGGGCACCACATTGGCAAGTCTCCAGTCATCTGGGACCTCCCCTGGTAGCCAAGGCTGTTGATAAATGATGAAGAGAGGCTTGGTGAGCTCCTCTCCCAGCTCCCTCAATACTCTGGGGTGGATCCTGGCCCCATGGACTGCCCAGGTACTGTAGCAGGTCATTAACTGCTTCCTC
>JAAGNO010019530.1:13268-23463 GCA_033439905.1 Ceryle rudis | reverse complement strand
CCATCTGCTGCCTTTGCCTCAGGCTGTGGCTCCACCCATCTATCTCCCTCTCACAGGCCCTGATACTTCTCAATCTCTCCACCTCTTTCTGCTCTGCCACCAGGCTGAGCAGACTGACCTGGTGACAGCGCACACAGGTGTTGTCACTGCTGCTTTCCGGTAAGAGTGACAAGTCCAGGCATTCTTCACAGCCCGGGGCCTGAAGAGCTGTGTGCCGTCTGTAGTTGTTCAGTAGTCTGCCAAGTAACGACATATTTCTGTTTCAGGCAGCTGTCTTACTGTTTGCCATTACTTGAGACTGCTTTGTAGGCATGTGATGTGTTCTCCAAACCTCTGATGTACTTGTTACTTTGCAATCAGTATTCCTTTCTGTCTTTATAACACCTTCAAACGAAGACAAGCTGTGTCCTCCAGTAGAAACCGCATTCCTGTATGGGACCAGTCGTAGAGCTAAGCTAGCTCAGGTACTTCATCCTCACGTATCTGGTCTGCCTGCCAACACCTTTTCTGTTTGTAAGGTCATGTCATTCACACTTAAGTGTTGATATCTACTCTGAATGCACACAATGAATCTTCTTATTTAATGCACCACAAAAATATATGCCTGAGTCACAGACTACTTTTGTCTATGCTCCAGTGATTTAAGTCAACACAGCAAATTATCATGTAATTGATATTATTTTATTACATTAGTGTCTAAGGACCAATCATGAAGTAGAAGCTCACTGGCCTCAACATCATGCCAATGCTCTGCCCTGGTGTGACAAAACATAAACACAAATGCTGAAAATAGCACATTGTGGTCAGAGATCCAACGTCCTTCAGGGCGAAAAGTTGGAATGTGGTTTTAGTTAAAAGGAAATAAGCGAATTATTAGAAAATGTGAAAGCCATCAAGGAGCAGAGGAGGGAAAGAACCCGATCAGAAAGCAGCAGGAGGAAGGAAGCATCTAAACCAGAGAAGACAGATGGGAGACACAGGTGCAAACATCCCATCAGTCCAGAGCAGACATAGTTCAGCCAGTAGAAAAAAATTCACTGGGAGGTTTCTGCTTTGGCTGCCTTTCAGTTGCTTGGCATATCTGCGAGATTCTTTGCAGTTTTGCTAACAGCTTTGCTATAGCTGTGGTTAATGGGAGGAAGTCAGAGGGAAGTGACAGGTTATAATTTTTGTTCCTACAGCAATGTGTCTTGGTCCATTTTACTGTATCTGCATAGTCTGATAGCATGCCTGAACTTCATTTGCAGAGCACAGTCAAGGTACCGTTATAATTCATAAATTTGAGTATTTAAAAAAAACATCCAAAAGAAATATACCTGCAGAAAGCATAGATGACCAGAAAATTACCCAGGGTTCCGGTGATACCCACTATAAGAACGACAACTCCAATCGTATAATGGGCATGGTCTGGGACATCCACTGTAGGAAAGGCATCAGGAACATCTTGCACCGTCATCTTCTGTGGAGTAAACAAGAGTTCATAGGTATATTGTCCAGTTTTGCCGAATAAGCTGGCATGTGCCTCTCTAGAAAAGGAAATGGTCCAGAATGCAAAAAGACAGCAAGCGAAAACAAGTCAGAGTAAGCAAATTGCTCCCGTTGATCACCGTCAGGGGATAAATATGCCATCATCAGTGCAAAGGTTTATGTGTTTACTGTTGATTTAGAATTTTGGTGAAGGAAAGCAATCTGTTCTCTCCCCAAAGAAAGATACAGATAGAGAGGAGAAAAAGAGGAACAGGCAGGGACCCTGAAAAGGGTCTCACATCAATTGCATCTGACATCAATTAATGCAGTACTTAACAACAAGTAAGTGTGCTGTAGTTTTCATTTCAGGTAAGTTCCTGTACCTGTGAAGTTTGATTTCTTTTGTCCTCTGACATCACTGGCTAGACTTCTTTAACTAAGCGGAAGTGATCTTCTATGGATAAACATGCATTTATTCCTTTAGTAGTACGGCTATTCCATTTCTCCCACTGAATAAGACTGAATTGTGAGCTGCCCCCAAGACTTGGTTACCAAAGGCCTGGCAACATTGAAGAAGAATCTTTTGGAAACTACACTAAGGATCAGCAGAACTGAAATGTAAACCCGTTATACCTTATGCCTGGTTTCCATACCAGTTCTCTCTGCACTCTGCACTGAATGAAGGTATTTTGCTCTCTGTGAAGTATGTGATAAAGCACTCAATGAAAGCATTTGTGTCTTAATCAGCTAATAGTTCATAGCAAAATTCAGCAGCCAAGTCTGAAGACTACAACATTTTAAATAATAATTTTAAAACATTTTTTTATTTAAGTATCAGGAGCCACAAACAGATTTTAGGCTAAGTGACTCCAGACTAGTAATGAAGCAAACAATAAGGCTGTACCCAGGAAGCAGGATGACCTGATGGAAATTGAAAAGGAGAGAGCAGCTGTACAAACCATCATGGTTCTGCTGCCTTTTGATATAAAGTCAGGCAAGGAGACTTAAACACTCACCTCTGTGCAACTGACACTGACACTGACATGTTTAGACATGTCTTGGCAGCAGCTCCAACCACTAATAGACTCATGAGAAATGCCAAGCCCCATCTCCATTCATCTGCATGGACAGGTCATGTCTCTTCTTCATAGCCAGGCTTTTCTCATCAAGTGTGGCACTAACTCTGGAATGGCATGCCATGACCACTGCTCATCTCTCAAGCTGGCAAGCTGCAGCTGTGGCATTCCTCAGCTTCTAAGGTACAGGAATCACATCAGGGCTGAGAAAAGCCCAGCAACTATTTTGAATCCTTTGAAGCCTGCCTACTGCAAATACTGTCAACTTGGCTGTGGTCTAGGATTCTGAACAAGGGAATTGCCTATACCAGGGTCTGTGCCTGTACCAAGCTTAAGTAGTGCTGTGAGGCTGGGTATGTTCTTTCCAATCACAAGTACTGGCAGGTGGTGGTACAGCTGTCATATGCAGCCATTCCTCCTCAGGAAAAGGACGGTTGCTGATGAGAAAGGAGGAAAGTACACAGAAATAGATGTAAAGTTCTCCCTTTTATGCTGCAGTTGTGTTAATAGTTGGCGTTCCCTGTTAGAGTGAAACTTAGAAGTGCCTTTGACAACACCCCAGTTATCAGTGGAAATGGGTATTTTCAGACAACAGAGGCAGATGTGACTTCTGAGTACATCTGTGAGAATGAGCTGAAGTTAGTAGAGACATTTAAAACCAATGTGCCAGCAGCAAGAGGTGAACCCCAGGAGTGTCCGGAATTCTGGAAGTGATTGTTGTCTTTGCTTATCTGCTGAAGATCTGCCTGCAGCAATCCTCAACAAGTAGAGTGCAGTCCCTGGGCTGCTATATTAGCAACAGTGAAATCCTGGACAAATGCTCTGATCTCAGAGAGAGAAAATGTAGCTCTGGCTGTTACAGTAATTGGAGCAAAATGTTAAGGTTGATTAACTGAATGACAGTAGCATGGCATTTATGGTTTGGGTTCCTGCAGCAAAGTGTAAGTTGGCATCACATCATCAGCATCAATGGGCATCTTGCCTAGGTAGAAATTGCTGTACCTAGCACTCTGCCAGTAAAATGACAACGAAAAGAAAGAACCCCACACTAATGGTGAGTTGAGAGGAAGAGTCTGAGATAGAAATATTTTAAATAAATGAGATCAGGTCTTCTTTGGTTTGGCATTTGTTTTTTTATCTCCTTAGCTTTTTGACCACAACAGTTTTTAACTGCCATTCTACAGAGAGTTAATGATGATTATTAATGGAATGGAGATTTCTGATGTTTGGTTTTTTTCTGATGTTTTCCCCTGTAGCTACCCATTTAATCAGAGTTGGACCAAGGTAACAGAAATAAAGCAACTAAAGAAGCTTGTTTTGGGGAAAAGAACAGATTAAAATGGCTTTAATTTGAATTAAATTTGTAGAGGACTAAGGACAAGGGAAAATTTAAAAGATAAATATAAATACACAGAGGAATCACAAAAGACAAAAGGTTGTTTAAGGGACGGTAGAAAAAATGACATATTCAGGAAAGAAACAAGTTCAGAATCCATAAAAATGTCAAATGTGACAAAAATAAAGGAATAATATTAATACTGGAGCACCGATAAGAGGTAAATAATACTAAATATATAGACAAAAATAAATGTCTGCGACAAAGAGGAATAAATTCATATTCCTTTCTGTCGCAGATGTTTATTTTTCTCCATATATATAGTATTATTTATGTTTTATGTGTGGACTTCCTGTAGGCCTCAGATATTTACCCCAGGGTCCAACTTTGCCCGTTCTCTAGGAGCAAAAAGTCAATTATTTTAAAAAGTCATTTCACTGGTTTTTGTTGGAAATACAGACCTGATTCAAAGCCTCTGTGAGTCAAAGTTGGCCAACAAGGCATTACATAGGGCCTAAGCACTTCAAATTTGTCACTAAGTTGCATACATACAGCTTCCTTACTAGAAGATGAAAACACATGCCTGTGTCAAGTTCAGCTCTAGATCTTTTATGTGAATTGTATGTCAAAAGAAAGGAGAGGGAGAAAAAGAGTGCTTGAGGAAATCAGGTCAGCAGGATAATCGGAAAATCGGACAATTCCCAAAGCTTTTCTCTACTCAGTTTCTCCATCAGATTAGCCTTGTTTAGTCTCTGTCTTCTGTTGTCACCCCACAGTATGAATACTTGGTTGGCAGAGGAGAATAAAACTCCCACTGTTGCAATCCGCACTGTAACAATTGTTCTTTGAGAATATTCTGTTTCCACTGCACTGATAATACACAGCATTGTCACCTTGGATGTTTTTCTGTTCAGCCTCCTTCCCATAAGGACCTTGTAACAAAGCTAAGCAAAATGAACAGGCAAAACCAGCACTTCATGATTTCTCTCCCAAGTGATATGAAAACACAGTTTATTTAATGTAACATGGTTCAAAACATCACCAATCACACACCAAAAACTGAACTGAAAGCTAAGAGGTCAGACATCTTCCAGTGGATGGACAATGGCCTACAGCTTTCCCAAGTCAACAAGTAAAAGATGCTTGCAGCTGAGGCTCTGGACCACTGGGTGCCAGTATACCCACAGACCAGCTGTGCTGTGGGTGGCTTCGATCGGTATTAATTCTGTAGGAAACAGTTCATTGGGAAGCAAAAATTTACTGACAGTCAATGTAAATACTGCACGTTTCTCAAGCAAGCAAATAAAATGGTCATGGAAGCTGTGGAGGACATCAAAGTAGTAACTGTAATGTAAGAAAATTTCTCCACACTGACCACTGAGGGTCAGTTGGAGAACACCACTAGCCAAGGGCAGCGTTTTAGTCAACCTTAAAAGCAGGATTTCTAGTATTGTTTTGGCGTATATGAAAACTGGCCTTTTGCTAGAACTGTAAAAGAATTTGTGGTTTTAATCTCTGATAGGCATGTCATTTATCATTTATTATTTATTTACACCCTAGTTTTGCAGAATCAGCTGGATAAGTTTGTTGTGGTAAGGAGCTTGGGAAGTGCCGTACTGATTCAGACCAGCACTCCTGACAAAGTACTAGCCTGCCTTTAGCCACGACTGGGTGTTACATGGAGCTGTGACACATGTATAATGAAGAGTGATGCGGGAGTTTCATTTTCAGTATAGAGTCTTAGCAGTTGGTTTGTACCCTAAAAAAGGATCATTATCCCTTTGAAAGGATAATCTTAATGAAGGATATTTTTATCCCCCATATATAGGTGTAATCCTTTCCTAAATCCTTTTCTATCATACACTATGTTATTTCCTTCCATGGGGTTTAAGTGTGTCCTTGTGGAAACACCATAGAAGAGAGGACAAATAGCTCAGTTTAATGCAGTCTGCCACCTTAAAATGCTCGTTACTGTCCCCAGAGTAGGCTTGGTTACTGCCTATGACAAAACAGCTACAACAGAACTGAACGTGTTCTCAGTTATCGTTCAGTAAACTTGACTGAGAGCTACAAACTTCAGATGCTTTTTGAGAGTTTGGAGAAAGAAAGAAATATTTGATAAATATGTCTAAATCCTTGCTGTTCTCGCCTTGTTTGTGGAGGCTGCAGCACAATATGGAGCCTTGTTATTCTTTATTTATGGCCTGCTGCCACAGCTGGTTACAAGGGAGGCAGAATTCTTCCTGGAGGGTTGATTTGAGGAGCAAATTTCTCTTCTTTGAGAGAGCAGCACACAGTCCCTTCTGCTAAGGCTTGGTGCAAGCAGAGAAGGGGTAAAAATCAATGAGCTGCAGAGAACATAGGTGTAGGGCAGAACTTGTATTTTACCATTAAGTTTTTCAAGACCTTGCAAGATATTGGCCTGAGAGTTAAAAGGATAAAGGAATTCCTTTGCGGTGTGGGATAAAAGCATGATTCTTAAGTGATTTGCCCAGGTTAGAAGGTTTATATCTAGATCAGATACAAAACCCAGGAGTGTTTGATGATTGCATCTATTCTATCTTGGGAATCTGTTTATTATACACATTTTCCTAAAGAGAAGGTTTTCCTAAATAGTTTTTTCATAATTGATTAAAAAACCCCAAACAAACTAACCAAACCAGCTCACCCCTGGCCAACTTCTAGTAGAAGACATACCATTTTTGAAAGTCCAGCCCTCCCCCTCCTGCCCCACAGCATGAGAAAAATGTTTTTGCATAAGTGAATAAAGGACAACATGCAAAGAATGTAGTTCAACTATTACTAGGGGAAAAAATATCTGTTCTTTTTCAGAGCAAGAAAAAGATCCCATCACTTAATTACTGTTCACTTGGAAGTATTAATTACTGAATTCCTACTAAAGCTAACGGTGATGATGGTAGGAACAAGGCCATGCATGTAAATACTTGCGCTGAATATAAATCATATTTGCTATAGCCCACTCATAACACTCTCCCAATAGCAAGAGTTTGAAGCAAGATTTAGTTTACACTTCTAAGGGAAAGAAGAAAACCTCATAAGGTCATTTGGGGATTTGAACATATTTCAGTGCTGGTTCTGATTGATTAATTGATTTGTTTGTGTGACATTGTTTCAAAAGCCAGGAACAGAAAAGACTAGGACAAGGACATTTTTGCAGCTATTTCTGCCTGAACATCAGATGGATTGTATCTAATGTGCTGTAAAACAAGACAAGTAAAGAGAAATGGAGACTGCTATATTGTTGCTTTTTTTTAATTCATCTGGCTTCAGACTGTAGGTGTTGGTTTTGCAGAATGAATGTTTTAATGGAATAAAGCCCTAGTTTTGCAGCCCCACATGGATCAGGTGTCTGTCTTCATAATTTCCTACAAATAACAGGTAATGAAGCCTCTTATTTACACAGTTTGATTTCTACAACCGATGGTAGTGTTAAGCTTCTTACATTACAACAAATGATATAGTTTAGAAAAATTACCAGAACTGTAATTTCCTAGGGTTTCTAGGTGCAGTGTTTGTGCTGCCTGCCTACAAGAGGCCTCAAACAAATGTTAGCACTTATTTTACTTCACAGTCCCTTGCTCTGATTTCTGTGCTTGCCTCTGTAGGCACTTACCCTGTCATGACAGGCATTGCAAAGAGGAGTGTAATCCCACCTCAATTATAGTTTCAGCAGGGTGACGCCAACTGCTAAGCCCTCTTTCCAGTAGACAGAAGAGCTTTCCATAAATGATGTTTGTCCTATTGAGCAATTTGGATAGCAGATTTTGATCCTATCTTCCGGATTTAATCTCAACCAAAAGCAGCACATATGGCTTTCAGTCCCGAAACTCTCTTAAACCAATCTTTCTGTCAAATTAAAATGCGAAAGTTTGAAAATACAATCAGTTGACCTAGGGAGAGGAAATGCACAGCTAATTACCTCTTTCATCAGAATATGGAAAAAAAAGTCTGTTTTTAATTTTCCAATGCAAATCAGTCTGTCCCCAGAATCCTTTTCCATTTTGCCACGTGCTTTGCAGTCCCTCTTCTCCCTCCCTGCTTTGTACTGCTATCCTCTTTCATATGTTATCCACCTAATTTAATTTGTAGTGCCTTGGCTCAGGACACTTCTCTGTTTATTTTTCTGTAATACACTGCACAAATTCAGGTTTTATTAAAAAATAAGTAAGCAGACTACATTTTTATTATGCATATACTAAAATATTTACTGTGCCATCCTTTATAAATTAGGATCAAACTGAGACATCCAATACAACATCCTATATGCATAAAAATTTTGCAGTGTTTGAAACTTGCACACAATTTTTAAGTGTCCGCTGTGTTATGTGGCAAATTCCTGGTGTGACCACATCAAGATTTGAAGCTGAATTTCAGATTTGAAAAAAAAATTAAAAATTAGCCTGAGTCATCTTTTTTTGTTGTTCTTTATTTTTAAATGGACTTTTGTATAAACAGCAGGTGAACAAAAACTTTGTAGTCATAATAGTACATACCGAGATACACAACCAGGAAGAGGACTTCTGAAGTCCTACTGGGTTGGGCTTGTGGGGTGGGATGGAGAAAGCTTTTAGCAAGCCCAAAGAAATTCCATCCTCAAGTGTCCCCATAACAGAGTCTCACCTTTACAGTTCTAAGGAAATTTTCATTCTTTTTAGTATGTAACAACTGAGAAAGAGCTGTGATAGAACTTATGTGGAAAAACCTTCTGAACAGCTCTCTTGGGTAACTGCAAATAACTCTAAGATTTACATAAGCACTCCACTGCTCTTACAGACTATTAGAGAAATGACAGGGATTTCAGTCTTTAATAATAACACATGAACCACCAAAAAACTTTTTAATGCACAAGAACATGTTGTTTTGATAGTTTGCAACATATTTGGTGTACTTTGCCATTACACATTCCTCCCTGCCCATGTAATTCTGCTGAAAAACACTGCTTCTACAGTCCGTTCTGCAGTAAACAAAGAGTTAAAGGAATACAAAGATGTTAACATTTTTATGCTCATTATTGTATTACAGCACTAAAAGTGTATATGCACTTTACATGTCCATTTACCATTCTATAAATACCAGCTTTGGCAGCAGAACTACTTGCTACAGCTTTTAGTAACAGAAAACACTTACTGCTGGGGGTCTAAGAGGCAGGTCCATCAGTGTGTAGACATTGGCTTCCAAGTCATTCCATGCATTGAAAGACTCCACCGTTTTGGTGCCGTTGGGGTCCTCAGAGGAGCAAGAGATCCCCCTTTGAATGGGCTGATTATTCAGGTGAACAAAATCTAAGCAAAAATAGAGAAAGAAAAGCTCTCCTCTGAATTGAAGTCAGCCAATTTACCTTTCTGTGTGTATGTAAAGCAGATTGATAGGTTCTCTGGAATTACGTGAGTTCCAGTGTAGAGTTTCTCACTAGAGCTTCAGATTGTTTCATGCCAGCTTAGCAAAGGGCAGCAGCAGAGGCTTCCATTTAAATATAGGAGACAGGCAGGGGCTGCACATGCCCAGTTTGAAGCTTGTTCCAACCAGATTCCAGCCTCACTTTAATGACAGTATAGCAACGGATGCTTACTTAAAAGTGCTGTTATCTTTTTTTGCCTTTAACAGATTAATGTCTGAATTTTCATGTTAGATCCACATTATCCTGTATGAAGACAAAGAAGCTAAGAGGTTGATTTCACTATCCGTCTTAAATATTAGACCTTACTGTTCATTTTCACTGTACTGACAAATCAGTTTCTTGCAGTCTGCTTTTAAAGAAGATGTATGTGTACAGTTCTGCTGAAATGGTCTGAACTCAGAATACATTCTGATCTTTAACAATGCGCTTGTGTGCACTTCTGTCTTGTAGGATTTAGGTCATGGTTATTTGTTGGTCCACTTCTAAAAATAAACAAAAAAATAGGGATAAAACCCACTGACATCATCCTTTTGTGCTCTTAATTTCACACACAAAAAAAAAGGACACAAATACCTTAGGCAGAGAAAAGCGAATAACCACTTGTTTCAAGAATTGTCTGCTTTCTTTTTCAGTTGTGTTTAGTTAAGGCATATATGTACAGATTCTTATCTGTAGAATCATAGCCAGGGTTGGAAGGGACCTTAACGACCATCTGGTTCCAACCCTCCTGCCATGGGCAGGGACACCTCCCACTAGATCAGGTTGCTCAGAGTCCTATCCAGCTTGGCCTTAAAAACTTCCAGGGATGGGCTTCCACCAACCTCTCTGGGCAACCTGTCCCCGGTTCCAACACCCCCCGCGGTGAGGGACTTTTTCCAACATACCAATGTGAACGAC
>JAAGNO010019530.1:0-13168 GCA_033439905.1 Ceryle rudis | reverse complement strand
TGCCACCATGCCTCTGGGCAACCTGTTCCAGTGTCTCACCACCCTCGTGGTGAAGGACTTCTTCCTAACATCCAATCTGAACTGACCCATCTCTAGTTTTAGTCCATTCCCTCCAGTCCTATTCACACAAATCTTTCTTTATATTGCACTGTGCAAAGAGGTAAGAATTGCTTTTTTCCCAGTTGAGGGCCCATTACTTGGGTGCAGTTTAATTGCAATGGAGAATTAAGCACAGAGAGTGAAAAAACTGTTCTAGCAGATGCTGCAGCCTGCGTATCACAGAGTTTAGGCCTTCCACCCACCGTCAAAATGACACTAACGCAAGCTATTAGCTTCATTGCAGTTGGTAATAAAAATTGATGGCATGAACTGTTTCTGGAATGCCTGAGTGAGGAGGTTGTGATAGTAACAGTGGGAACTGTATTTGGCCCCAACTCTGCGCAGATTCCCCTTCTCATGTAGCTTTCCTTACATTAGCACTTGTAGCAACTAACCTTAAATTGTGGGGAAAAGGATTGCATTTCTTTGCACGAACAGCAGCTAAGTCTCTATCAAAGGCACTCACTTGTAGTGCTGCAGATTCCCTTTCCTTGCAGGTGGCATTTACCTTGTGTCACCAGACCTCTGAACTCTAACCAGAGGAGAGACTTCTTAGACTCTACAGGCTTTCAAACTATGAGTCCTTAAAAATAATTCTTAGCGGATCTGTTGCGAAAGGCAGAGAGATTTCATTGAGCATCCCTGCCCTGCAGTGTTAGGTAGGTGCAAACAAGCTAGATTTAAACTAGCTGGGGCACAGCTGAGCCCAGAGTTGGCTAATCCCCTG
Source organism: Ceryle rudis (assembly GCA_033439905.1). Taxonomy (NCBI): domain Eukaryota; kingdom Metazoa; phylum Chordata; class Aves; order Coraciiformes; family Cerylidae; genus Ceryle; species Ceryle rudis. The sequence goes on along the minus strand of JAAGNO010019530.1, from coordinate 12,342 downwards.
AAAATTTTCAACTTTGTCAACGTCTGGGATTCTGGGGTCATTTTCTAGGGTGTGCTCTTCTCTATGTATGACATCATGAATATCAGGGCAATGGTGTCTATGACATTAATGGCATGGACTTCAAAAGACATTGGTGTTAACTCCTAATCCATCACTATGTTCCTGCATACGCAGCGCTTGCATGCAGCACGTTGTAGGTATGAGGCAGCAAACAGTGATGTTGAGCAATTTGAAAGACAGGACCTTTTTGGAAGATAATTTTGCCTGTTACTACTAAAAAGGCAGGAGATGTCATTACAGACAGCCACGAGGTGAAACTGGCAAAAGCTCATATATCTTCAAATAAAGCTTATCAAGGGAGTAGAGCAGAAAACACATTTAATGATGGAAGTGCAGAAGAAGGAGGCAATGCAGTATCTGCCACGTGTGTGAACTTTTTCACAGAAATTGCGTACAGTTATATCCTGCTCTTAGCAAGCTGCTAAGACAAAGTTGGAGACATACAGTCTTCAAGGACAGGCATAAATATTAGATGAGAGGTGCTCTTTGAGTCAGTATTCTGATTTTCTTTACTCAAATCCTCGTACTTTTGTGCAATGTCAACACTCAGTCTGTTTACATACAGATTGTACATTAAGTTTTCCTTTTCCTGGGGTCACAGATTACATTTTTCTTCCATCTTATTTTCTCTCATCTAAGTAACAAGTCAATGCACTGAAAATATTTAATTTCCAGTCAGCCTGGAAGCATACGATTTTGGCATTTTTAGAGGAGTCCATAATATGTTTGGCAGAGTAATCAAATCATGAAATATCTTTAAAGTCAGTCAGACATGATAGGAACTGTGCCTTCCTGCTTCCTTAGATTGCGCATTGTCGGACATGGCTTTCGAGGTAGATGAATTTGATTAGTACAGCAGCCCCTTAGACTGTATATGAAGGAATATGCAGTGTAAAGCAGAGAAAGAAAGTTCTCACACTGAGAAGTGGATGCTAGTCCAAAGAGGGCTACTGATTTGGTATCCTTCCGTAGCCTGGTGGGCCTGCTTTTGTGAATGCTAAGCACTTGCAAACTAGATGAAACTATTTGTGGAAATTGGACCCTCACACTAAGATTCATGTCCAATGGAAATGTTCTCATACGATTGCAGTTGTCTGATCCTGTGTTACAGCCAATTGCTAGAGGCAATTCAGATGACCTATTTTATATGCAATGCCTCTGCTTCCACAGAAGAAGAATCATGTCATAGAACTGAAGAAGGTGTGAAGTATGAGGCTTCTCATTCTCTGTACCTAGGGCTTGGGAAATCAGAAAAAGACATGTAACATGTAATAGCAAATTATTCACAAAAACATTTCCTCTCAGATTTGCTTTAGTTTTATATGAAGTAGTAAACCAGAGATAACAACTCCAAGTATTTTACTGAGCAATAATTGTTTTTCTTTATAGGTGAGTATATTTCACTTAAAATTACCAGAATGCTAGGCCTGCAGATCTGGGGAGAAATTTGCCCTGTCTCTCCCTTGTTTATTCTCCACCAAAAAGCTCACCTCTGTTGTATCCCTGGGAAGCTTAACGGAGAAAATCAGTTCACAACACCAGGTACTTTCTAAAGCCATTTGGCTCATGCTAAAGTTTTCAAACATTTCTGCCACAGTTGTGTGTGAAACATGCCAGAATCCCACCTGGCTTATGGCCCAGGTCTCAATTACCCTCCAGCCACTTCTGGAGAAAAGAAAACCTGCTGAGAATTCATCTTCCTGAATTCTGTCACATACAAGCGTGGTGAGAACATCCTTCCCAGTTGTAGAGTCCTGACTTTCACCTCCACCTCTTGCTACTGATAATTAAATTCTTTTCATAGCTTTTTGTAAATTACAGGCAGAAATATCAGAAAGACCATGGGCTCTTCCATGAAACTGAGAAAACTGCCTACAGGACAAGGGAATGATAAATTCAATTTTACCCTTGCATTAAGTCCAAGTGAGCAGAAGAGCTCTGTCACAGTAAGTGAAAGGGAACAGTGTCCTCTTCTTTGGCTGGGAGCTCCATGTGAAATTAGGTTTTAGCTCATCTGCAGAAATACAGGGTGGACTGAAAGAACAGGTATTCTGTTGCTTAGGAGATAGACTGCTGTTGGGAAACACCAGGAGTTAGAAGACCAGAGGTATGGTCATCCAGGCATCAGTGTCCCTGAGCTGTATTTGCAAAAGCTCATCTGGGCTTCCTTAAATTTTCCAAAGATGACCTAGGTTTCCAAGGCCAATATGAGGAAAGAGTAAACTCCCACTGTTCTTTGAATGCAGATACCCTTCTGGGACTTGAGGTAACTCAAAGAAAGAACGTACAAAGCAAGGAAGCTGGGTGTTTCTAAGCCTTGCTAATAAGTTGTGATTTTTTTTTTCCCTGTTATGATGGAGAGAATGATAGTGACAACCCCTGTAAAACATCTTGGGGATAACAGTGCTACCCTCAAAATATGCTCTGCTTGCCCTCTAGGCATGCTAGGTCTTCCTGTAAGCAACGGGATAGAAGGAGGAATTGTTGATTTTTCACTTGAGAGCCTATCCATTTTCAGTCTCTGCCTTTCAAAAGGCAATACCACAGTAAAAATCTGAGCCCGTAGCAGCCTTCCTTACATAGTCCCTCCCGTATAGAAGTTGTGAGCCCTGGGTATCCAGTGTGGTATTGCTTTGTCACTGGCTGTGTAACATCTGAAAATGCATTTATCTCAGAAATGTTTTTAGAGGTCTACTTTTGTTCTGGTACCTGTAAGAAGCTTACCTGCTTAGATATGCAGATGAAAATTGGTTGTGTATTTTATACGGAAATCTGGTTTCAACCATCTGTGTTCTTTTTGCCTTTTAACAGATAAGATCTGTCAGGTGGGAACTCTTCACTTCCTAGCTGTTCCCAGACAACATACAGCAATTTTGGTCAAAATAAACCCAAATAAAAACCCAAATAAAGCAGGAGAGAGTTGTATAATATATATCTTCTTTGTGCTCTAATGATCGCAGAAATTAAATGTAGTTCTTCATGCCTGGAGTAATATGGCAAGGGGACATGGAGGCAAGAATGCCCTTTGTAAATAAAACTGTTAAACTGAATACAACGTTCTGTATGACCTTTCATGGGAGCGTGGTCTTGGGACTACCCAATCAGAATCAATAGACAAAATAGAAAACAGTAAATCAAATGAATGTGGTTGCTGCTCAGCTGTAGAAATGAATGATTCACCTCATAGGTAGTTATAATTTTATGGGGTAGTCAGGATCTACAGTGAACAGCAGAAGCACAAACCACAAGGTGCAGCCAGCAAGCATGGAATACTCTGGAGCTGTTTAGCCCCACAGCAGGAGTTTGAGAATCCCAGGGCTGGACCATGTACAGAAGGGCCAAACCAGAAAAGATGGTTTAAAAAAGTCCATTCAAACACTTTTCTTTTTTTCCTAAGACTTCCCGCCCCCAAGAAGTATTTTCCACTGAGGTAAAAATATTCTATCAGTTGTCTCTTCCATAGTATGAATTTAGCTTTGTAAGCTGACATTAGACTGCAGCTCTCTATAGCACACCACCATCCAGCAGCTGCCCTGCCATAGTTTCCCCAGTAGTATTTCCAGCTTACTCTAACGGCTTATGGCTTCAAGGCCAGGTAGCTTGAAAAGGTCAGCCCACCTCTGTCCCTCTCATCCTTCCTCACAGAGTCTGAAGACAGAGTAGTCAGTCACATGAAGAGCTCTCCAAACCAGCCAAGTTGTATTTGCCAAAAGAAAAAAGAAAGGCTTCTTATGTTGTTTTGTGGGCTGAGCTCTCAGGTTCATCCTTCCTATGGCTTAACCTCTGTGCACAGCCTATCCTTCTTCGGGGAGCTCTGGTTAGCCAAACTCTTGTCATATAATTTCAGCTGGAAGCTTCCCTACTTTCAGTTCCCGAATAAGAGCTTTCACCTCTGCAGCCCTTTGCACGTGTGAAATAGAGCTGATTGCGCTGGTGCAGTGCAGTGCCTACTGCGTGCAGGGACAAATCATATTTTAAAATGATAACAGAAGTTGCTGTATCACTGCAGAAAGATACACCTCATCATCTTTCAGGCAATAATCCGATTTAAGTCTTAAAGGAAACTTCCCTTGCTACTCCCTTGCCTGTAATAAATCAGATCTGTGCTGGAGGCAACTCAGTTTTCAGTGGTCTGAAATGTGGGGTCAGCACACGAGGGTCTCCAAGCTGCCTTGTCATCTTTGCTGGAAGCAGGCATTATGAAAGATTTGCTTGCATAGGGATACAGCAGAATAGTGTGTTTCCCAGACAGGGTAGGATTCAGATTGAAAGATTAGTGGGAGAGAAGGGGTGAGAAATAAAATTGCAGAGAGATTGTATTTATCAAGCATTTTCCCTCCCAGTCATTTACGGACTGGCATTAGATCAGCACACAGTGGCCAGTGACAGCAGTACCAGGTCTGGATCAGCGCTAAAGGAGAGCTTGTACTGATTACAGGAAGAACAACTGGTACCATTTGGGGGTTTTTTGATTGTTTTGTTTTGTTTGTTTGGGGTTTTTTTAAATCTCATCTGCTTACGTAGCAGTTAGTTCTGAAATAGAAAGAGCTCAGCAACTAGAGCCTGTCATGAGAAGAGGCTGCAGAAATACCTTGATAGGTAGGACAGGGGACAGTAAGAGAGACAGCCACATCTCTGATGAAAAGAGTAAGGGAAGAGGAACAAGAAACAACTTGTACCCACACATATCAATCAAAATTAAAACCCTGGGGTTTGCTAAATAATAGTTCATGATAATCAGAAGGTAAATAAAGTGTGGTCTCATTAAAGAATTTTCATCTTTCTCCTTAGATGGTAGCACTATTGTTTTCAAACGATCTGCAAAGATTATGTAGACTGTCCTGATGGTTCTACAGCTGTTTTTCCTGGCACTTACTGTCTTGTCTTACAGCATCCCCGTGAAAGAAATACTATCCTTTCCAGAAAAACCATCAGTGATGATGTAAAAAAAAAAGCATATATATATAAAAGAGTATATGATTTTCAATCCACAGATGAGAAAATTATGTTACCTCACTAATGAGCAGACAGCTTGAAGTCTCAGCAGTTCACAGCTATTGCAGGTGCCCTGTACTTTGCTGTTCTAAACTGCGCTGTGCCAGTACTTTGGGGAATTTGGGCAGGATTAGGAGGGAGAAACAGACCACTCACTAACACCCCTGAATTTTCAAAATCTCGTTTTTTCTATTGTTTCTGAAAACAGCTTGAAGAGTGCAAATGAAAAATACCAGAGGATATTTTAGCTGAGTCTGTAAGAGGTTGCCGTGATGTGTCCTGCCCAAGACAAAACAGCCAGCAGCATCTGAAGCAGAAGCAGGATTTGGCTCAGATTACAACAGTGTTCAAGATTTGGTCCGGATTCTGTCATGACCATGGAGAATAGTCATCATGAGGAGTTTCCTCCATGCTGCAACTTGAAACCTTTCTTTCATGCAACAGCCAAAAATCAAACAGACCTAATACTTAAACTAGAAGAGAATCCATCACTGTTCTATAATCAGAGCTTCTCAAGGTACAGGAGTATAAAGCCGTATGCCCATTTCTTCACAAATTCTTCTGCTGGTGCTATCAACCAGCATGTCATCACCTTGGGCTCTGATTTCACAAGTGTGCACGAGGCCTCGTGCACAGAGGATGAACAGAGATTTTTTTTTTTCTTTAACTCTGCAGTGTGGCCTTTATTAATACCTCCTCTGCTAAGTGCCTCCTCTAACTCCTCACTGACTTCTGTTTCAGTTGTTCTGGCATCCTTTTTCTCCAACCTCAATCAATAGAATGTACAGTGCTATCATCAGAAGGCTGCAGACAGGATGCAAATGTGCCAGTGACGTTATGTCCAGCTCAGTCATCTTATTCCTGCCCTCTCCCAGCCCATTGCTTTGACTCTTACCACCATGCATTCCCTTCTTTGATCTCTCCTTTGCTATTTAATCAAATATATGTTGCTGATCTTCACTTCCAAGGGCTTTGATAGATTTTGTATCTCCAGCTTACCTATCGTCTTTCAGACACCATTGGATTGCTGCCTCTTACACCCCGTCAACCAGCAATGGTTTCCATCATTCACTGTAGGGTTTCCAGTATGCATGATGTGGATGTCTTCATGCAGTCCCTTGTGCTGGTGGGAGTCAGTGGCAACAAAAGGCTGTGGCAATAGCTAGGCTGCAGGCACCCAGAGCCCACCGGCTGAATTGTCAGCAAGGACCTATATTGTCTTAGTACCTGGCACTTGCTTGACAGTTAGCCTCCATTTCTTTTCTCGCTATACTTCAATAACAAGCTCTTTGGAGCAGAGGCCTTTTATTCTCGGCTGGTATAGCGCTTTGACTTGCCTGGGGTTTCTAGGCACGAGAGTAATGTAAACATAGTGGGCTTCTACTCACTGGTAGAGTCCTGAATTTCCATAGCGAATATTCTCTGCTTAGTTTTTTGGTGATGAGCTGGTAAGCAGCTCAGTACAGTTATAATGAAAAGTCAATCGAAGCTCAGGGTTTTGTTTCAACAGAAATGTGGACTTCTGTCTGAAGATTGTTTTCAGAATTTAAAAAGCAAGATAAAGCCTTCTGAATAAACAAAACACCTCAAAAGCAAACCTATATGAACTAAAGTGATAAAAACACTGGCACTGATCCTCAGAAAGCCAAACTATTATTTCTCACTTTACTTTTATAATTCTGTCCACTCCCTATGGAACTGGAATTTCTGTTCATGACTTGCAGATGTTGCAAATCATAAAAACATAGTTGGGTAGTACTTTTGCAGCACAGCAGACAAACACAGACAAACTATCAGCTCTACTTTAAGAATTTTTCACTGGAAGACTATCCTGGAATTCATACCTGCAATCAAGAAAGCTGGGCACAGCATTCTTTCTGCTCTTACAAGATGACTACAGATGAGCTTGAAACACCAAAACACATTAAAAGTGTGCATCTTTGAATACGACCTTAATTTCTGGGCCTGGTTCCCCAAAGCAGTTGAACTCTTGCCCACCACCATACAGTCTCCTTCTGTACAAGCAGACTTAAGAATTGTCAGCGGTAGCAAGTGACTGACCTCTCCCTGTGATAAGGGACATCAGATTTAGATAGGCCTTATCTCACTTGCAAGTGAGTGATTCAGCTGCTTCTTGTCCTAGTAAGAAAATAAAAGTGCTCTTTTCTAAGCAAATTTTCAGTAATGGGACTTTAGACCGCAGAACACCTCAATAAATAATGGACATTGAGAGGCATTTTCCCCTGATTACAAAAGCATTTTCTTTGTGTGTTTTTACCCCTTTTTGTAGCTTCAGTAATAAAATGTAATTTAGCAAGAGCGAAATTCTCATTCTCTTTTGCTCCCTCTCTCCCCCCCCCCCAAAAAAAAAAAACCACAAACCAACCAACTACATCAGACTCCACACAGCCAAAAAGTTAAGCCTTTGCCCCTACTGGTCAAAGAATATTCTGCTAAACAAATGCATTGCTATTGTCTTTGACACAAGAGGTGAAAATGCTACATTTCTCAGTGTATTTATAGTAATTAATGGGCAAGAAGGGGCAATCAGAAATACAGTCAATTCTGTCTTCACAGGTGTCTCTGTTTAAGACTCGGGGCAAGCCCCCATGAAACTCAGAGCAGGATTTCTCTCTATTAGCCCCATTTCCCCCAGGGGAGGAGAAAAAACAGGAATAAGGAAAACCAAAAATGCTTACCCAAGACTGGAAGTTAATACTGTAACAGATTGAATGAATAGCAGGAGAAAACCAGAAAAAGGAATATTAAGGGTAGAGGGATACAGGACTCTCCACAAAACCCACTCTGTGATGGCGATGGATCGCACGGGGAGCCAGGCCCAGCTGAGCTGAGATGCGCTCACAGCTCCTAGAGCCCGGGAAGGAAGAGACCCCCCTGAACTCCCCATCTCCTTGTTACATCGAGTGTGGCAGGGGAGGGGAGGGAATAACAGCTGCCCTCTGACCCCTCAGGGTCCCAGGGTTACCCCTGTCCCAGACTCAGTCTGCTCACCCTTAAACCACAACAACATTAAGTGAAGGTAACTTCAAAAAATTCTAACCATGCAATCAGTACAAACTGTTGCTGTGATATTGCTGACTACAGACATACTTAACAGTGTACCCAGGCTTTTTGTTTTCAAATTTATTGAGTTGTGGTAGAGTTACTTGCTTGAATTTTTTTTTTTTTTTTTTTTACAACTAAGAGAATGGGGCTGTTTACTTTGCAGTTCAGAGAAATATCCTTGCTCAGCTATCAGAACTAATTACCATCATCAGACAACTGCAGTGATCTCAATGCTCTGGAGTCTTGCAAACAGCAAAGTCAACAATGATCATGTTGGTTACTCCATAAAAACAATAGAAAACTAATCTGGTGGCAGCATTCTGAAGTTAGATACCGAAGAAACTGAAACCTATTTTCTGAGCATAGACATTTTACACTTAAGGATCAGTATACACCTTAGGGCTCAATTTTACTGTTTATCAAAACAGATATTTCACAGACATATGATAACCTTCCAGGTCTAACGACCCTTACAGAATTAAGAAGTTTTGTACTTTTTACCTTGGATCTACTCCTCAGATAACGTAAGTCAACATGGCTCTACTAACTCAGCTCTCACTACTTGAGGATCTAGGCTCCCCATTACAAAGCAAATACAAAGCTAGTAAAAATTGCCCAAGATACCACCACAGAAGAGTTTCCAAGCACAGTACAGAAGCCAAAGAATGTTCCATTCCTAGCAGTGCTCATTACCTGACAGACAGGCTCGAGTTCATGGATGGGCCCTCCAGAGCTGATTTACAGGGAGAAAACAATGGAGGGTTTTTACTATTCACTCTGCTGGTTGGAGCACTCCAGAGGAACTTCTTGATGGGTTAATGAGTGAGTTGGTTCCACTGCAACTCCAGTTTAATACTTGTAGAGCAGAAAGAGTAGTATTTCTCTTCCTGGGGGGATGTTTTGATATTGTCAAACAGTCAAGCGTTCAAACACAAAACCAAACAAAAATTGAACGAAGAATAAAGGAAAGCAAGAATTTAAGAACAGTGTGAGTACTAGACTATGGCAGGGAACAGCAAAGGCCTGTTGCTCAGTAGGGGCCAGGAGGATGATAATAAATCAGAAGGGCAGAAGCCTGAACAGCCAGGCCACCATCCCACAGCATTGATGAAACCATCCCAGAAACATAAAACACGGGAATACCATCATTAAAAACAAAGGATGTGTCATGTGGAGAATCAAAGGAGAGGGGCAGCTGTAATCCAGCCCACAGATACCATTTGCAGCTGATTTTCCAGTGTCATGGTGAATTGTTTCCCCATTGACCTCAGGCCGGCTTCTGTAGAAGGACATTAAACACAATAGTAGGCGATGCATGTGTGACAAACAGGGTGAAGCATAAGCCTTTTGGCCCTCTAAGAATGGAGCTTTGTGTTTCAATAAAAGAATTCAGAATATTAGTAGCAACTGTACTTACCTCAAAACCAAAGGCTTGTTCTCATACATCTGAAGGATGGAGTTCAAAAGACTTCACACTGATTATCCCTGACTTCTTGGTTTAGTGCAAACAAAAGAAAGCAAGAAAGAAGGGGTAAAATATTTCTGAAAGAAAGTCTTTGTAGTATTTTAAGATTCCATCAGAATCCTGAGGTCCAAAATGTCTTGGGCAAGTGATAGTTTTATTTCTAACATACACCTAGAAATACACTGCTTTGCAACCTTGTAGCTCTGACCATACCTGCTAAGTAGCAAGACAAAAGTATTTTCAGCTGTCAGTCTCTCATGGGTTGCCACTTATGTGGGAAAAGGGTGCCTAAAAGTCCGATATATTCTGAAAACTCTTGTAAGATCCAGAGGCTAGGGAGATAACGAACAATGAGAAAAAGTTAATGATACCAGAAATCAGATAGCCTCTCTCCCCCTTCTGTTATGTAATGTACTATCATTAGGTGATGAGTGAAAAGAGAAGCTATTAGTGCAAGGAGAGAATGAATTAGCATTGTATGAGGCAGGAGATTGACACTGTTTAAATTCAGGATAAAACTTTACACTGACTGATTTATTTACCAAAAGATAGATACTGCTAAGTTGATTTAAATTGACTTAAATCTCCTTCCTTTACAGTCATTACCAAGCAAACCTTTTTAACAGCCTGTCCCCACCTGAGGAACTTTCTGCTCCACTTCAGAGTGCTTTGCTCTCAATCTCTTTGCAGAAAAATAATGGCTATTAGGTGACAAGGTCTAACAGAAAACTACCACCCAGACATGTGAAACCAGGTACATTTAAAATTTCTATTCTGTAACTCTTCTTTTACAAGCACTCACACTATCTTTTATATCTAAGTCCACAGCCTTGATTTACATAGGCAGGTGATCTTTGTATTGCTCTGTTCCACAGGTGATGGAGACAGCACATTCTCATTTTTTGGAATCAGCTTAGGTGACTAAATCTTACAGACATTTGATAACCTGGTGTTGAGTAAAATTACCCCAAAATACTATTTAAGTACTTTAAAAAAAAATCGGCCTTGAAATATGGTGTAGATTATCAGTGCTGACAGCCTAACATGAAGTCTAATTATTATAGCTATGCAACAAAAGTAGTGAGGGACTTGAAAGTGCAGGTGACTGTATTAATGAGCAAAATGCCTCCAGTCTATCAGAGACATAGGCTATTGGACATCTGTAGAGTAGCATGCAGAAAAGAACCAATACATAATCTGTACTCAGAGGTGCTGACGACTGAAGTGTATGTATTCAACATCAGAAGTAATTCAACAATGCAGAATAAAAGATAGCTAGAGGAACATGTACAATGTGTTAAGTTACTAGTTAAAAAGATGGAAGGTACTGGAGTTTTTAGCCTTTTAATTCAATAGATGGAAGAGCTGGATCTGGTCGTATGGGGCTTGGTAACAAACCCAGAGTGCACCATGCTGTCCTGAATGAAACATGAGAAATCCAGTACTGAGTAAACTCACATACTTGGGCACTGCAAAGAATCTGGAACCTGGAAGTGGTGGGATGAGGAGCTGTTGCAGTGGCTGAGGGGCCTCCACAGTGTCAGCAGCAGCCTGTTGTCCTTGGAGAGCAGTAGCAGCCAGAGACAGAGCAGCCTGTGGCCAGTGGTAGAGTCAGGAGCAAAATGCCAGCCTATTAACTTTGAAAAAACCCAGCTGCACATTCATGAGTTTTCCATTTTTGTACTTCCTTACACTTTCCAAAGTTCAGTGCAAGTTCCTCTTACACAGAAGGTGGATAGAAAGCACCTGATATTTAACTGAGTATTCAAAAAACATAGTAAAGGGGAAGAACAAAAGGGACAGAGAGAAGCAGAGGAAGGGAAGGAGACATAGCAAGGAGCTGCCTAAAGCAAGCAGTTACATACCATTCACCTAACAACAGCAAGAAGTGTCATTCCTTTACTCTTTAGGAGCAGAAATAAGTCTACTTACAGCATTAATCAGTAATACTTGAAATCAATAATTCATAACAGACTAATGGATCTGAAAAGTCATTAGTGGTGTGTAGGAAGCTTACTTTTTTTTCTTCCCAGGACTACATCAGTAAAATTACTGGAAAAATATCAAGTTGAGCTGTCTTTTGCTAAGAGACAACTATTTAGAAATCTTTTTAATAAAGCTGTAACTAGCACCAGAAGTTAATGTATGTGGGAAATAATGAAATACAGTGACTATGCTGTCTTGCTGCCTTTCCCTTTAGCTAGATAAAAAGTCAACTAACTTCATCTTTTCTACCTAGACAATAAAAGACTGTTCCATTATGAGAATGTTTTGTTGCAGCTTCTTAATCTTTAGAGAGAACGAAAAAAGCTGCAAGGGCTGCAGTAAGACTAGTATCCATTTTTTTTTTTTTAATAAGGAATATCTACTGACACCAAGTATGTTGATTTTGCTCATGGTTGTAGCCTAACATGTATGTGAGAGGATTACAAATTTGTGAAGCAATTCTGTCACAGCAATCATCTGTTCAAAGAAGGGACTCCTCTGGAAAAGCAGATGTACTTACACAGGAATGGCCTTTGAATGTCTAAGGACAATGAAAAAGGTCTCTTCCAGGCTCTGCTTGCATAGGAACAGAACAGGATGAGGTATCTTTCTCTTTCCCACCACCCATGAAGAGGAAAAGCTTCTGCGATAGTTCTCAAAAGAAAGAAGGAAAGAAAGGAAAGAAAGAAAGGAAAGAAAGAAAGGAAGAAAGAAAGGAAGAAAGAAAGGAAGGAAGAAAGGAAGGAAGAAAGGAAGGAAGAAAGGAAGAA
>JAAGNO010019529.1:0-21269 GCA_033439905.1 Ceryle rudis | reverse complement strand
ACCCGCCTGGATGCGTTCCTGTGTGACCTAGTGTAGGTGATCCTGCTCTGGCAGGGGGGTTGGACTGGATGACCTTTTAAGGTCCCTTCCAGCCCTTAACATTCTGTGATTCTATGATTTGCAATCTCCTTAACAGTACTTGAGCTTAATGACCTTGTTCATTTCTGTAACAACTGCTTTCTACATCTTGGCCTATCATCAGAGGTCACCTAAGATTGACCCCTCATTGCTATGGTCAGCAGGATGGGATGAAGGCTAAACAGCATTAGAAAAAGCAAGCCACAGACATATAGGAAACCAAAAATATAATAAGAATCTAAAGGAGTTACCCAGAAATCCCTGTCCAACTAACCAAGGCTGTACACAGGCTCAGCTTGCAGGCATGATCTATGGGTCAAAGGGTTTGTTGTGCCCAGTAAATCACCGGTACAGCTTGCAGCAATACTGATCTCACTGCAAACATTAGCTAAGTTATCTCCGTGTAAAATTTGGGAGCGTAGTCCTAATCAAAAAGTTTTATACACATTGAATAGGTAATATGTGCTGATATCAATGCTCTAGTGCCACAAATAATGCTGAGATAAAAAGTATTTCTAATTGCTTGGGATGATGTAAGATTATTTATAATTCAAAATCTTTGTGCCAGGTTACACAATAGAAAAGCCAAAGTTCCCTCCATCCCACTCCCTCTCGTATGGCAGCAGTACTGAGAGGTCGAACACTGCTAAACGAACCCTTAACAAAAAGAACCCCAACCTATTAGAATGGATACAAAAGATTCAAGCATCATTATCTTTCAAAAAGGAAAGAGAAAAAGCTCAGTTTGACGAGACACGAACTTTAAATCAAAACTTGAGCTAATATGCATCATATAATTGCACTTAGTTACGGACTCAGCTCCAAGTCATTCACTGGACTCATTTTTTTACCGCATAATGACTAAGACAGCTTGCAAATGTGGAAGAGCCCTTTAAGCCAGGAAAATCTTTAGGCATTTACATTCTTTTCAGTCTTTTCGATATCAGTAATAAATGCAAATAATATATGCAATTTGCACACAGGAGGAAAAAGAGGATATGCAATTTGAAAATAAAAAATACTGGATAGGAATTTTGTCTCCAAAACAGCTCTTCTTTGCTGGCACCCTGAAGAACTAACTCACACTCCTCTGAATTGCCCTATGTAGCCTTCCAGTAAAGGCACCTCCAACTTAAAATGACATGGTAAAGAGAGATAAAAATGTTCCACTTCCTTCTGACATAGAAAAAAAAAAAGAATCATCTTTTTTTTTTTTTTCCTGTTAGATATGGAATGGAAATACTTACACAAACTTTAAAGCTGTTTTCATTGTTACACCCTTCTTTTAGGTTTCCATTATTTACAACCATCTACAAGATCTGCTATGAGGGTCAATCGATCCAGGATTTCATCACGTGCCTGCAGAACCACCCAGAGCACATGTAGAGATCCCCTCCCTTCAGCTGGTTGCAGTCGCATCTTCCCAGGACTTCTGTCGGCTCCGTGGCAAACAAACAGGTTGCGTGACAACTCTTGCTGTAAAACCAACAAAGAATGTATTTCAGCATCCTCATTCTGGGAGTAATAATCTGCCTTTAATTTCAATATTATACCCGAGGAACAGGAAACAAATGTAAAATTTAGTAGTATTTGATTTGAGCCAGTAATGTGGCCATTTCCCCAGAACTACTTTCTTGTTGATAGAAAATAGTTCCCCTTGTAATTTCCATAACAGGAGCTCAATCTAGCTCACTTGAACCTCAATATTTTGCCTAACAATATTATTTACAGAACAGCACAAGACACAGAAACATTGAAAAACTTCTCCAAACAGAAAAATTACAGGGGGGGATAAAAAAAAAGGTCCAACAGCAATAAGATGCAGCAACTTGGACAGCTGAGTTTCCATAATTCGCCTCAAACACAAGTAACTTCTCATTTTGTATTTCCTTCCTCGATTTCATTTACCAGTGTAAGCCTCTTTGGAAAAATAGGCATTGTTACTGTGTTCAGACACACATGAATGTTCAGCACACGTATAAACAAAACAGTTTAAAGGGCAGGGGGAAGGAGAGAGATGGGGTTTGGCAGGAGGAGGTCACTTGTTTCAAATTCAGGACACTGGGAATCCTCAGCAGAAGTCTGGCCTTTGTCAAACTTACTGTATTCCACTGAAATAAAGGAAAAAAATGTGGAATAGCCAAATACCTTTATGTTAGTGCCAGAATTTCTCAGAAAATCATAGTTATTAACTGGTACTAGCTGAGAGTGGAGAACAGGAGACTGGCGAGGAGGACAAACGCACAATTCGGCTTGCAGCTTGTGCAAGGCCGTTATTTTGAGGCTGTAACAAGGAACAGTAAAAATCTCAGTGATACTTGACTTTTTATACGTGCATGAAAATGACCGCTACAGACGCACAGAAATCCTGTAAAACTGCATTTGAAACTGCCCTGCATTTTAACTCCACAGGGAAAGTCCACTGGACTGACCCCAGTGCAGTTCCCTGCATCTTTCCAGGTTGCAGACTAACGCCCTGACCCTGCTCTAGCTTAAGCAACGCATCTTAGCCCCAGAAGAGAGAGAGCTCTCCCCCAGCTTCTGAATTTTAAACACAAACTGGTTCATATACCAGATTTTTTATTTTGCTACCAGTGGCATTAATTTTAGAAACAAAACTTTTTAAAGGTTATAGCTGTACTTAGGTAACTTTACATACCTGATGTTTTTCAGAGTTCAAGGCATCTACAAAATGAACAGTGGCACATTTTATAAGTTTTAATACCCTTTTGAAAGGCCCTATTTTGAGACAAGGCAAACAAAGGAAGAGCAACTTACTTTTGCTTTATCTGATTTTCCAAAATAGCAGAGAGGAAGGCAAGTGGATTTTTTTAATCTATGTATTTGCTGATGTATTGCTTAGGGAAAGAAAAAAAAAAGATGTTAGATTATAAAATCATCTCCACTCTGCCTTTTCAAGGAATGCTGTTATGTCTTTCACATTTATCAGAGTAATGCATATAAATGTATTGTAACTATATTGTAAAAATCTCAGTCTCGCAGCTAGCAGAGCTGGCTTGGGTACCGAAAGCATTGCCTGCAGCATCCCTGACCCCTGCTGAAGGGCAGCGGAGGTGGCTCACCTCCTCCCGCTTTGGCTCCGCTCACAGCCCACAGCTCGGGGCTTCCGGGGGCAACTCCACCATTTCTTCCACTGAACTGGGAATTGTGTGACCAAATCCTTTACATGAAACAGGGAATTATGATCTTCCATTTCAAGTGGAAAAAGTCTTAAATACTGCATAATCCTAACGTGTCAAGTCCCCGAGGATGGGATAGAGAATTCCGGAGCTTCCTTACTTCACCAGCAGGCTGAACTTCCGCTATGTCATGGAGGAGCTAATAATAACATAGAAGATTTTACATTCAAAGTGTATCAAATACCAGTTTAATAAAGTGATCTCCATAGTCTTCGTGCAATTTCATTTCTCAAAATTCTCACAAAATAAATGACTGTTTTAAGGGTTGTCCTTTATTGCGCCTATTCTTGAAGTTAATAATAGTCACCCCTCAAAGAAAAGGACAAGATGAGTCAATTTTCTACAGGCATTTTATTGATGAAGAATTTTTTTCTTCTTTTTTATGACTTTTTTTTTTTTTACACAGTAAAATAAGGACATTTTTACTCCATAAATAACAAAAATTAGCCCTTATATCTCAATCCAGTTAAAATCTATGTAAAATAGTTTGTTCTATATTTACATTCCATACCAAAATAGGAAACGCATGTTCAAGGTCAGCCGGTTTTCTCAAAACAGTTGTTTTATCTCCAAGGTAAGCTTCACATTAAAAAGGCAACATTTGCACTTTGGAAGTCCGGTAGTGTAAGATCACCTTATTTAGCATATAAATCCTGAAGAGCAATACATTCAGCCCAGAGGAAGCTGGGTGTTAACATCTTGCAGGAAAGTCACTCCTAGGAAACGCAGGGAAGAAAGGTCATAAGCCTCCTTCTCTACCAAAATGTATTCAAGCAGAAGGATTTGCAGGACAGGAAGATTTAAAAACGACTGTCCCTTTAAGACAGTGGGGATGCGTCTGCTTTTAAGTGACATCAGTCGTCCTAATTTATTAGTGCTCGGCTGACAGAGTGAGCTGCACTGGACTGACAGTCAATTAATGGGGGGATCAAGATTCCCTTTTGGTAATTAACCTAGATCCAAGGCTGTAACAGTCTCCCAAGACTTCAACGGATTCCAAGAAAAGTGAATTGCCTGCTTTTATCGGTGTCGTACTCAGCCAAAAACCATCCTTCCTCCTTGAAATTTGCTTGAAACACGAGAAAAATGTGTTCCTAAAGTATGACTTGCCTCAACTTCTAATTGAAATGCTTTAGATTTGAACTACTGGGAGAAAAAAAAAAGACTGCAAAATATTTTACTTCTATAAGCAAACATGGAATGTTTTTAAAAAACCAAAGCTGTGGACATTATCTACTGAAAATGTTTCTGCTACAGACAAGTGAACTCTATCTCTGAGCGCTGTTCCCAGGGCTCCTGCTGCCCCATCTGCTCTGGTGAAAACACAAAGGCTTATTTGGGATGTATTTCAGAGTTTTCACGTGTAAGAGATGTGAGAGGATGGACTTGCCACAATATGGTCAGGACACGAAAGTAGCTGCCTGCAAACTCTCTGTTCATTTAAAATCAATACCGACTTTTATGGGGGAAAACTACAGTTAAGGCTACATAACCGACTGGGTTAAACTACAATTTTAGCTGTGTTCTACACTCAGAAATGGCTTATGCTTCCTACTGTATTTATTTTGCTCTTAAAAACCTGAGACATGATTTTATTTAATTCACCTTAAGATGTGGAAGTTCACAGCAGAATAGAAGCTTAACTCAAAGACAAACAGAACCGAGGTAGTCAGTTTTACTCAAATATTCTTTCTGACCATCACCAATTCATTCTCACTTTAAATTGAACTTGACAGATCTTGGCAGTTCCAACATGGCTACAGCTGCTAATGCACTGACAGGGTACAACATGTTGGATTTTGCCTGCTAAAGTGCATCTCCCCACGCAGCTCATCCAGTTCTGCAGTTCACAGCCAGTTGAAGGGCTGCATGTCAAAGAAATTACAAGTGAAATCTCAGATTATTAAGGCAGTAATAGTTTTACTTCACTAGGTTCACTGATGCAGCTACTCAGCAGGTACTGGTGAATCTGACCACAAGAGCTCTGACAGGCAGGCAGACTTTTTTCCCTGTAGGTACAATGCACTACAGCCTCTTTCTTTAATTAACACATACAGCTCAGAAGTAGGTAAGCATCGACGTTTTACGCCATCTTTCAGTTAACTCTCAGGAAGCGAGAATAAAAGAAAAGCCCTCAAGATAAACAACTGTAGAGAAGACAAAAATATTCACTTAAATATGACAAATTTCACACTTACAGAGACAGAAGACTAGCATATCAAATACCAAGCACAATAAATTAACACCAGTAAAAAAGTTTAACAGTTATAAATTTAACCAGAAAGTTCAGACAGTGCAAATATTTCACAGTAAGAAAAATAACCAACAATTTCAAGTATCAAAAAGCATTGTTGTTGAGGGATACCATTTAAACTGTATTATTGCACAACAGACAAAAAATACAGTATCAACATCTGGAACCCAAGATGTATTCTCAAACTCTTATGTTTTCAAGGAACCAATTTGCACCAGCTGTTGATTGTGCATATATTAAAATAATCAGCTTTCACTTATTAATCTTGAGTGTTTCTTAATTCAAATCCATACACATTTAAAGCATTTCATTCCTAATTCGTATTGCTTCTCAGAAACACCAGTTTAAGGCTAGCCTAGGCCTTGTAGAGTTCAAAGCAAACTTAACCTGCAGTTATGAAGGTGAACGAGCCCAGTGCAAGGTGGTCTCTCAACTGTGATGCCTTCAGACAGTTTTAGGTTGCAGCTTCCTCACCTCAGCAGTGTTGTAAGAGTTTCTTTAAATAAAAAACACCACCACACCAAGCCCAGTAGGCACAAAGATTTTCTTACAACTACAATGGAAGTCTTATTATTAAACAAGTTTAACTGCAGCTAAATAAATTTTACTCCACACCTCTTCCATCCCTCTACCTTTCATTTTAGAAAGGGACCTAGTCACTGACAATTCTAACTTCACAGCACAATTAAGCAGCAGAGTAACATCATCTTTCTCCCTCTATTTGTTGTTTTTGTTTTTTTTTTTGTTTGTTTTTTTTTTTTTGTAGTGCACTGGGCACATCTGCTCCCTCAACTTTAACACTTTTCCAAGAATGAAAGCTATCCTAAGAGGACAACCAACGCTTTAGACCACCTACGACTTTCTTTTACTCCAAACAAAATTATTTGTAACATATTGTAAAGTCAGGAGCAAATGAAAACATCCTTACAAGTGTCTTATAGAGCAGCTCTCCTTAGATAGACAGATTTTGCTCATTTCCTTCCTCTTATATGTTTTGTCCATCAAGTGATTAACTTAGTACCATGGTGTGCCCTTGTGTGGTTCAAAATGTCTGATTCTCAACTTATTACAAATACTCAATGAATCCATAATATTTATTAGTATATGCCCAAGAGAAAGTGAAGAGAAAAAAAAATCATTAAACATTCAGTATAGTTTTTGGTCTGGAGAAGTCAATATGGTCCTGTAAGATTATAGCTGCCATCGCTACTGGTTTGCCCCTCAAGAAAAAGTGAGAACAGCTGCATTTATGTTCATACTATTTAGAAAATAGTAATGCCATTACTTAAGAAACAAACCAACAAAACTGAAAATAATCAGAAACCCTACCCCAATTTTACAGACTGGGTGTCAGTATGGAAATGCATTTGCCTATCAAATGCCTCTCAGAATATTAAAATATTTGATGTATTAAATTTCACAGTAGAACTGCCACCTGCTAAATAAGAATGGGATTTCCAGACAGGTGTCTTGGTTACCAGTCTGAAATTCCACTTTGTGCATGGAGGAAGGTTTAGGTGAACCCCAAGAACTAGCCACTTTACTGCAAACTAGTATGAATTCTGAGAAGACTCAAAGCTGTAGAATCCAGTTATGGAGACAACTGCCAACCACTCGTAACTAAATTATTTCTTCCCCCCCATAAGTCATAGGAATTGACAAAATAAACAAAAAAATGCCCACACCCATTTAGGTTTGGGTTTTAGCAGTGATGACAACTGATTTTTACATGGCTTTTGACTAAACCACTGAGGTATATTTCCAGTTTGAGGATGCTTTGCTACCAGAGGACATAACAATAAAACAACCCTCAGTTCTATTACAGAAGAATTCTTGTTTCAAATCTTGACTGAGTTGCCAGGTAGTCTAACACAGTTGGCATAGGGGATCTTGTTACTGAGTCAAAAAAAAATCAAAGGTTGAAATTCAGGAAAATACTGGCACTTAAGACGACAAGGTAAGTTTTCCTTCTCTCAAACTCTGGCTGCTTTTGCCAGTACCTCCCCGACTACTGACTGCACAGATACTTGCCAGGAGAAATGAGGTTCAGCAGAAGACAGCTGCCTGCAGAGACACAAAACTCTGTGCTCCACAATAAGGAGTGCAACATGATGGTCTGTCATCTTGGAACATCACCTTGCCCCGTGCTTAACTCTATGCGCAGAGAAATAATCCAGTTAGCAGGGGAATTAAGTTAGCCATCAATAGCCAAAGGGTTACAACCAAGATAGATGAACAGGAGCATAAGTCTAAAACAAAACAAAAAAAGAAAGGCACCATAAAGCATATGAATTTTGTATTTCCACAGAAGAGAAAATAGCAAAAAGAACACTAAAGACCACAAAATAGCAAAAACTTATTTGCAGTAACCTGCACTGATTTATTCTTGCTTTGAAGGCTAGGAATTCAAACCAACCAAATAACCTGAGTATTCCTGAGTAATCACACAGCCACGAGGCTTAACAAAACCATGGACACAAAGGTAAACTTGCACAGATAAAAAGTTGGGGTTTTTTTACATATAGACACACATATATGTACGTGTGAGAAACACCAAGCACGAGTTCAAATAGATGCTAGGAGATGTCAGTCTCCTAGGTTATGGCTTTCTCATGCTAAAATCTAACCTACAGGACTCACTCCACCAAACACAGAAATGTTACCATCTCTGAGACAAGACAACTCTACTTGAAAGGGCACACACCCAAGTGCACCACTTTGAAAAAAGAACTGAGTGGGCAGGTAAATTAAACAGGTTTATTTTTGTCTTGCAAACAGCAGTAGACGGCACATCTGACAACTACAGAATTGATTAAAGGCTTAAAAATAAGCCACTAGTGCAAAATACTGTAAGGACTGTTATCTTTCGTCAACTGGCTTTTTATAAAGCCATCTGTTCTTGATAAAACATTAACTGGTAGTCAGTGAAGTAAGCTTTTTTGCTTGCTCAAAAAGCAGACACACACCCATCTTTCACGTTCTGGATTCCAACATTAACACTGCCAATGGCAAGTTAAACAAATGAGAACTCACACCAAGGTGATCATTCTGGAGGTTATAACAATGATACAGCCTTTAAAACCCAGATCAGATTTTCTGGTAAGCCAGGAGGCTAAAGCTAGGTTTCTAGGACAGTTACCAGAAGGAGACACGACATGAAGCAGTTCCATTTCAGACACATTTCTCCCGTGTTAGCCACTATCCTGCACAACTGAACAGCAAAAAACAGGACACTTCTGCAGTCTTCCTTTAATTCCTACTCCTAGGACTTTAGAATAGCCAGGCCATGGCTCTCTCCTTTCCCTTTCCCTGACAGTCAGAGCTGAGACAAACCTTTAGAGTTTTCAGACATTTAACATTAAGTTTCACCTCAGCAAATAAGGCAGCCTACCGATTGGTGGAGCTCTTGTTAAGTTAGAAGGTGGAGGGTCCCTCTCTGGAGGACAGGGGTCACAGAAGTCCAAACAGGCTGGGCAAATTAGGTTTCCAACGTGTATCCAGCCGTTCATCTGAATGCTCACAGTTAATACCTGACCTGAGCGGCTGCACAGGTATGCCGTGTCCTTAACCCAAACATGCAGCCCTTGTGGAGAACAAGAAACCTTAAAATAAAAGAATAAAAGTCAAGTCTATATTATGATTTATCAGAAATATGTTTTGGGGTGTGGAGGCTCTTTTAATAAGTACATGCTACATTCAGTGAACACCTGGTATTGGAGCACAGATTAACTGCAAGTATTTTACTGCACTCAGAGAAACTATTTGGTTCAAGAATGCTTTAAAGCACCGACTGTACTCTTTTTGTGCTTTTGTGCAGAGCAACTGAAAACAAGTAAATTTCAGGTTCTGCTAATGATTGCTTTTTCAGAGTTGGTCTGTTGCAGAAAGTAACACCTTTCGTGAGATAGTCCTGATGAGAAGGAGCATAATGAAAAATAAGTGACATGCACAGTGCTTTCCACCTTTAAAAAACAAAACAAACCAGAGTGACTAATTAACATTAAGCATCGACAACAGAAGATTGCAATACAAGGAGTCCTACTTAGCTGTGGAGAAAGTGTCACAGCAGTAAGGCAGATGAAGTCCCTAGCAAGACTGGAAGTAACACACAAGCCATCCCAATAGTCACACACTTAACCTGATGCAAGTTAAGAGTCTGACTAAACCCTTGCGGTGTTTAAGGAAAGACTGGATATGGCACTTAGTGACATGCTCTAGCTAGGTGGTGTGGTTACAGGTCTTAGGCTGGACTTGATGATCTCAAAGGTCTATTCCAGCCTCTATGATAATTCTGTGTGTAATTCTGTGTGTGTGCATGACCTAAACCACAGGCTTATGACTGGAAGAGATTTATTTACAAAGCATTCCATATAATCTAGTGATTTAAGGCAAAGAAGAGAGTGTACAGTGTCCAGGTACAAAGCGCTAACAGTCACAGCCTACATTTTATGTCTGACTTTTGAAATAACATTAAGGTGGGGGGGAAACCCACAAACAAAAAAAACCCAACCCAATGCATACTTACTTGATAACATCCACTACCCCAGTCAGGGTAACTGAGTTTCCTCCTGCACTGCTCCATGACAAAAGCAGATTTCTGAATAAGACATACAGAGTTTGGTCCGTACTTCTCTGCACCATAGTTTTTGGCAGGATCTAAGGTAGAAACGATGTACTGAATTGCAACTTGCTAGGGGAACAGAAAGTCCAGAAGGACATAATATACTATAATTAGTCAATGTCTCCAAATGCAGTTCCAGGTTTACTTTTGGAATCTCTCAGATCACTAATCATTATCGTTTGGGAATTATTCTGTCGTCTCGAATATGAAGTGGGAAGAAATTCAAGATTTTAAACAACAAATAAAAAAAGCAAGCACTTTCCATTAGAACTACGTGGATTTGTTTGCCCCGAGGGAGCGTCAGCTCTAATTGGTGGCCTAAGGGCAGAGGGTGTTTGCTCTTGAGCCAACTGCACAGATAGTTAATACCCTACAGCATGCTGCAACCCCACAACGTTATACATTCATGTGCTACCCTAGGAGACAAGCCCATGTTCTGGTAATTCATGAAGCTCCTTTGAACAAAAAAAACTACAAAGGTGGAAAGTAGAATTATTTTTCAGAGACTCAAAAAACAACCAAGCAACTCATCCCCACCATTTGTCTTGTATTTGCATCATTTGGAGTTAATTTCTGTTTATCTTTCAGGCAATTCTTGTATTAGTTGTAAGCATTTTCTTCCTAGGTGTACAAGGTAGTTGTGCTGTGCTTGTCACTCCAGCACAGTTTTTTTCACAGCTAGTAGTGTAAAATTAATTTCACATCCAATTAGTTTGAACATATAGCAAGTCCATTACAGATTAACAAATGTAGTCCCTTAAATACCATACTGAAGTCCTGAAAACTGACCTGGCTGGTTTTCAATTATTCTACAGTCTGAGCTGCGTTGAAATTCCCCACTTAAATGCCAGCTGAATTCTTGACTAAAGGGACAATAGTCAGCAATTTCAACTGAGCCACCATAGTAAGGCAGTTCTTCTGCTGGTACTCCATTAAGATTGTCAAAATACTGCAAAACAAAATAGGTAGTGAAGCAGTTTGCACTGTGTAAAGACAAGTGTACAACTGTTTTTAAATAGAAGCAATCACTAGAGCTATAAGGACATCAGCCATTATTACTCAGGAATGCTATTAACAGCAACTTACAATACTGATGAACCAGATGAGCCAGAAGTAATTAAGAATACTTAAATAATGCAGAGAGATTCACATTTGCATGTGTCACTCCCCCCCCCTCCCTCTGCCCCTCCTTTGCAATCATAGCATTCTCTGGGATGAAACAGACCAAATTTCTTAGCATGCAGCAACACAAAGCAGCAAACTGGGTGAAGTAACAAAATATTTGGGTGGACTTCTATTAAACAGCAACATTTCCATCTGATATTCAGTTAGATGGCCAAGCAACATCTTTATTCTGTTAGTAGGATCACAAGGCTTTTTTTAGCATCAAAGGCTCATTATAATAAACTAAGCAGCCATTTTTCACTATCCCTACTCTCATCTACTAGTTCAGAAGAAAGAAAAAGAAACTAACTATAATCACCTGTCTGCAAAGCAGAAGAACTACAACATACGGTTATTTGGTAACGTAAGACCCATTATACCTGATATTCCTGAGGTAACTGCTTTGGAAACTTCTGCAAGTTGCACACTGCTACTGCTCTTTGGTCCTGTCTGCAGGTTAACTGCAAAGGATTGCTCCTCAGAGTGTCGCAGTATGGGCTGATTAATTGCCTCCTGAAAGGAAAAAAAAAAAAAGAATAAAACCACATTAGATCACTTTAACTGTTTTTCATAATTTAACTAAGCATTTTGTCAAGACTGTCTGTTCCCACTCCCCCCACACTCGGTCAATCACACATAAAGCACCAACTTCTCTGGAGGCTAATTATTGTTACTTAGTTATGACCTTTCTAATCTAAAGAATATCAAGTCAGCAAACAAAAGTTACAACGTACTCACCTATATTTAACAACATTGCTTTGTGAACTTTAAAGAAAAAAAAAATACAGGCAAAACAGGTCCACTATCTAGTTGTGTCCTCAAAATTTAGGAGTATTGTAACAACCAAAGGGACAAAATAAGAAAGCAAACTCTTTTAGATTAAGTCCCTCCCCTCCTCTCTATAGCATAGCCCTCTTGTAATGTAAATGTATTCTACACCCTAAAATGTTTGGCTCCGTATTTATTGGGCGGAATGCTTCTGCTCTTAATGCACCTGGATGCATTCTGAAGGTAAGAAGGACTTCATTCCTTGTTAATCTGTATCTACCTCTGCTTTTTTTTCTATTACAAATGTAAACAAGCATCAGGGCTTCCTCTTAATCGTTTTAAAAAGACTGTATTCTTACTTTTGTCTCTTTTGGTCGATCCAGAATTTACAGCTCTTCATTACAAAGTCACAGCCTTTATTGCGTCCCCAATCTAATTTCTCTGCCATGCTGTAATTTGCTTTATACCAGCTGTAAAGGTATTTTGAAATGAGAATATAGTTACTTCAAAAATGAGCATTCTGATTAATGAAATGGCAGTTCAAAGAACTTCATACTATGCCTCAAGGTCTTCAAAAGAAGAAAAAGGGAAACCTCATCCCTTTCTGCCCATAGCAAAATAGATTATAATTTAACCACTTTTCATGTCACAATGAACTGAAAAGAAAATTTCATTGCTTTTTCAACAATTTATATTCAACAAAATATGTTCAACAATTTATTCAACAGCCATGCATCATGATCTGCAAAGGAGCAATGCATACAGGAAGATGGAATTTTAGATAATTTATGCTTTCTATCTGCAAGAAGAGATGAAAAAAAAATAGTATGTACTGCATGCAACTCAGAAAAGACATATTAAGGAAAAAACGTAAACACACACAAACAGTACTATGCATTGCAATGCTGCTTTTTCTTTTTTAAGGCTAAATTAACGACGGATGGATTTTGGAAGATATGAAGAAAAATGACCATACTAGGTATAACTCCTTGTCTAATGTAATGCTAATTACATCAGTTGCTGCAGTTGGATAAGCACAAGTGCATCAACTGCAAATAAAATCAAGCACAACGAAAACTAAACACAAATGAACCTAGGAGAAAAAGAAAAAAACCCCATTCTTATTAATTCTTACCCTGTGTCTTCCATTAGTGCTAAGGTGATCCTGGAAAAGACTCTATTCTGTGTATGGGACCCAGTCATTGCTTCATTCTGAAAGTTATCAGTTATAATTAGCAAGCCACTGAAAATCATTATCATAAGAAAATACTTCCTGTGAAATAAACATTTTATTTCCTGTCCCTTCTTACTATCAACAATCAAATCCCAACTTCTTTCATAAAAGGGATCAAAAGTGCAACTCCCCTTCCCCACCCCAGCCTACAAAGCTTCAGAATTCTAGAAGTCAGAGACTTCATTCCAAATCCCAGACAAATCTTATTCATGACCTCCAGGTACTTGTTTTTCTTTAGGTAAAATAAAACTCTTCCTTCTTCTAGCATATTTATCAGTAGCAATCACGCCACATCTTGTGTCTCCTTTTGAGAAGATGAAAGCCAAGCTCATTTCATTTTCTGATTTTTAGTTTTCCTAGAATTTCTAGCAGTCCTTTTCAGGAGGAAGGTGCACAGGACAGGTGACTGAAGGAACACAGCACTCTACAGGAAGCTTTATTAGTGTTTCAGTGGAATTTTCCATCTTGTTTAAAAATAAGCAAGCCCACACCATCCTCAAAAGAGCAACTCCATTCACCTTGGCATTTCGTCATCATCTTATGTCTGTCAATTGTACCACCCGTGTTCTTTTCCTGCTTGGTTATTTCCATCTGATAAACTTCAGGCTTACAGCAAAAGTCACTGACCCTTAATTATGCAACTCTGGGATTTCTATTACCGAACATAATCACATTTCTATTATTTCTTCAAAACCTGTAGTTTTCCAGCCTTCCCTCTCTACTAGTGCCATTAGGAGGAGTTACCACCAGCAGACTTACCAGCACCAAAGTTGTTATCTCTACAATACTTAATGAGAGCTGGATTAAGATCAAACCCAAACTACAGGGCTACTTTCCAAATACAAACTTTTTCTGGAAAGGTAGAAAGGAGACTAGCAATAATCTCCCTTTTTGTTAATCCTATTCAGTCCTTTGAATTATCCTCATTCTCATAGCAGTCCTTCCAGTTGGCATTAAGCTACTCTTCCACATTAAAGGTTACTGAAAAGCAGGAAAACCTAACAATTTTGGTCTTAAAAATCAGGCATTTTTCAAGATTGCATCCACAAAAAGATCTGCCCTTATGCATTTCCCTTCTTGCATCCCTCACTGCATACAACAATAACTACAAAGTGTATCTCTGCCAAAAATATCACTGAACCAAGTTATAAATAAAAATAAGCTTAAATGTCAGGAGGGAAATAAGCATTTACTTGATCAGATGAGGTTCTGGAGTAGCAATGGCAAAAGCTAACCCCAGGGCACATGAATAAAAACAAAGTCAAGATAAATAACAGACAGAACAATCTAATATTCGATGTATAAGAGGCAGAGGGTGACAAAGTTGAATTGATTTAAAGGAATACCTCTTTCCCCCTAAAAAGGGAATATACCTTCTCAAAAGGTTAAGTGGTAAACAAAAGTAAGAGACATTTAGTTTTCTTTATGTAATCAGCCTACCTCAAACTCATACTCTGAGATTTAGCAATGAGGTAAAAATAAATAAAAATTGGACATTCAGGTATTTGTAGTTTAGTACTCTTTGTGATCGAGTTCAGTGAGACTTGAAACACTTGCATTTCAAATGCTCCTGTAGGTACCACCACAAAACTAAAAACAAAGGTGGGAGAGCAGACATTCCCACATCCTCCTCCATTCCCGATACCAGCACTAACCTCCAACAATCTCTTCTCCCAGTGATTGAGCTCAGTACCCATGCCACCTTGATTTTCAAGCTCCATTCCCTCTAGAATTGGGCAATTAAAATGTTTTCGAGCTTCTTCCTAGAAAGAAAACATTTCAACAAAACTGTCAAAATATTGAGGCAGACACCAATATGCAGTCCTAATGTTCTAGAATTATCTTTTAAAAGCATTTCAGCATTTCTTTTTCTACCATATTGTTTCCTCCGAATGTAAAAACACTTCTACCGAGAGGCTGACTAAGCCAGCAAGTTCCCCAACACTAAGCCAACTTACTTCCTGGAAATAAATGAGGGAAATTCACAAGAAAATAAAGCAGCAACAGAATTAGCCATGAATAGCATGCGTGAACTAAAGACTATTAAAAGAAAACCTAACAAACCAAAACTACAAACCACCCCAAACAATGTAGCAACACTACAAGCCTGCTTCTGTCAAACATTTCAGAGAAAACACACTTTTCTATGAGGAAACTGTACAGGTCAACTAGTTTTGCATGGGGAAGGGTTTTCTGCAAAATATTTGACAATCCTACAAGGCATCACAGCAACACTGCGGTCTCACAGTCAGGAGCCCAGGCTTTGCCAGTGTGGCACTGCCCAGGAGCACCTTTAGTGCTCTGAACAGTTTGAGCACCATGGCCAATTTTCAAAACAGGGGTAATTAAACCAAGTTTGCTCTATATACTGTGTTAGATTTTAAACAAACAAAAATATTATTTGTGGACGAATATGATTAACACTATAACTTATTTCCAATACCAATTTATCACACTGAACTATATGTTCTGCTGGAGGGTGGGGTGAAGCAGGAGTCAGAGGCATGGGAAGCAAGAAAGATTTCCAAGAATACTTGAGAAATTTCTTTTTAAACATGACAAAACGTTACCTATATTATTGTGTAATCAATAAAATTAGAAAAAAAAGAGTAAAATAATTTTTTTGAAGAGAAAAGTAGAAAAGAGGATGAACTTAAAAATGAGGAAACCCATGACAACACTATCTGTGAAGGCAAAGGGAATACCAGGTGTCTAAGTCTGTAGGGAAACACCTAAATGGCAGGATTAAAGCATCTATTCAACATCAGTTTTCTTAACCTTTTATAATTTACTTCCCAGTCCCTTCATTGCCTCTTACTATGTCAATTTTTTTTATTTCATACTGCGTGTCAACCATTTTCCACTTTAGTTTGGATATAACCTCTCAACTACAGTCTTAATTGCATAGGCTTTGGGCCATACTTTCTGGAAAAAGGTATTCACTGTTTATTACTTCTTAAAGAATCAAAAATATTTATGACTCAAGAATGTGATGGCAACGCTGGCATACAAAGCATAAAATGTTTAAATTAATCCACACTTACAACTACGCGAGGCGTTATCAGAAGATAAACAGCATGGCGCAGCATTTTGCCACCACGTACATCCCATAACCTCACTGCTTTATGAACAACTTTATTGCTCCACTGATACAAACCTAGACTGTAAGAAGAATGTTTTGGTTACAAGTCTTTCCCACACTACTGTGCAAATAATTATCTCCACAAGAAACAGAATCATTAATAATCTCTGTATTTCCTCATGCTTTCTGAAGTTTAAATTTATTATGCAATATTTCTCCTCTGTAAGATGTGCATTCATTATCTACACAACTCTGATTTAATAAGTGAAAGATAATTAAAAACACGTCTGTAGACTCAAGACACATTTTCTACGTACCAAACTTTCAGAAATTAAACAAAAATTCTCAGAATTGCTATTATAAAAAGGAAAGTCATCAAAACCAAAAGCTCTTTACCCTTCCACCTCCAAAAAAAAAAAAAAAAAAATCCAGAAGAACATTTCTACAATATCAGCTAAATGAAGATAAAAATGCAAACTGCTCATTCAATAACAGGTCAGAAAAATTGCACAGCAGGCTACACACGTCAGCTCTGCGTAACTATAAACCTCGACTGTCACATGTCTTAAAACAAACTGCACTGACGTTAGACAGACTACAGAAAATACAAGTCTCAATTTATTAAGGTGTTTATTAACCATCAGAATTTAAGCATGGGTCATTTTAATGCTTAACTTCAAGCCTCCTGACAAATGAAATCCTGCTGTAGTTTGCAATATACGTGGATAATACGATCGCTTAATGCGAATGTAAAGAAAGACTGAAAAAACACCACACACCAGTGTTTGAACGTAATAAAGGCAAAACATTCTAATAATGGAACCACGATGGATTTTCAGCAGGGAAGAATACTTCCTAAATCAGCAACATGACACCACCCTTCAATGGCAGTACCGAGAAGTTAAAAAAGATAAAATACCTTTCATTAAAAGGAGGGAGCCCATCTGCATATCTTGTTGTCAAAGGTTTTCCATCATCATCACGATAAAATGCAAACAGTCCAGCAGAGAAACCCTTCAAATTAAAAACCAAGCACACAGAAACCTTTGGTAGGACATTCACATGCAAAGTCAAATGCCACAAAAGAGTTATGACACCCACCACAGACACACTGGAAGTACTGCACTTCAAGGCAATGAACACACAAACTAAAGGAAGCGAAGCAAGAGTTCTCCTCCACCAGACATCCTTCTCTTGCAACGATCTGGAGGTGTGTGAGGATGCAGACACAAATTTCAGGAAAACACATGTTATAACATCAACCTTACCAGTGCGTGGATGATCTCATGTTTCACTGTAGACAACATGCCAACGAATTCCTGAGCTTGCGTTGAAATCATATTTGGACACAAGTTAGCATACCCTGCTACTGGCCTGGAAGACAGTTTTAAAATTAAATTGTTTCTGGTAAAATGCTGACAAATTCAAATTATATTCACTTGAAGAGGTAGAAAATTTCAAAGAAAATGAAGACTAACATTAAAATAAGTCTTTCCAAACAACTTGCCCAATCACTTATAAGTAGTCCCTTAACAACGGAGGGACTAGTTTACTCTTGAAATGGGGAGGGATGGGATCAATCTCTATATTCTCTGTCCTGCCACAGGCGTTAGCAACAAGAGTGTAGGAGATCTGAAATTTAGGCGAGACACCAGAGGTACAGAACATCTGTTGCAAGAACTACAACCCAACTAGAAACAAGAGCCACATAAGTACAGCCCGTTTGCACTATCCTTTAAATTCGTATGACATTTGCTTCAAGAGGAACAGGATCTTGCAGTAAAGTTTAGGTGATAACAGCGGAGGATTAGCTTTGAGTTAAATGCAAGTTAAGCACTATTGGATGGTTTTGTGGTTTTACATAAATATAGCGTCTATTTCAACAACGATTTCTGCTTTACTGCATTATACAACACAGGCAAACAATTAAACACATCTAAATAATTAAAAATCTTGTAAGTTTTAATTAGAAACAGAATTTGCACCAGCGGGAACACTTGCCTGTCCATTTCAGCCTCCAGCTGGCAGTAGGCTGCATACGCAATGATATTTTCATGGCCGCACCTTTCAGTTGTGAGAGCACTAACATAAAGCACAAAGTCAGCATCTCGAACTCCTTCTTGGTCAGGTAAGCCTGTGGGTCCGCAGTGCCATTCACTCTCATTGCACACCCTGCATTGCTTGGACAATGTTCAAATGGAACAATTAAAATACACGAGCTACGACAGAAATTTTGCACGATGAAGTTCAATTGGCTTGAAGCTAAGAACAAACCCCATTGTAAGACACTGGAAGATGAGGAAACTCCTTATGAAGGCAATAAACAAAACCAAGAGTCAAGGAACAACTTTCAAATTACTCGCTCTTTTAATTTATTAGACGCCAGGAAGGTGGCAGCTTTTGAATAAAAGGCCTGCCAAGCTAGAGATCTAAAAATTAGCACCCTTATTTCCTATCTATTAAAAAAACATTTTGGCTCACAGAAATAGTACACCTAACTAGCAATTCCATTTCACATGTAAGCTGGTACATTTTTAATATTCTAGTTGAAACTTCAAGCTAAGAAGAAGAAAGAAATCTACAGATCACATATACTAGTTGAATCAAAAATTCATGGAAGAAAACAAGTTAGAAGGATCTCCTGCACTGTGCTCCTGGTTAAGTGGATAACCTCTTCAAATACAGTCTTAAAACGAAAAAATAATCAAAACTTTTTATATATTCTGCAACAATCTGACTCATCGACAAAGGTGAACAGTGAAGTGACTAGCAGCCACTTAACAAGCTTTGAGCTTCATCCTCTCTGTACAGTTCATTATAACACAGGCTTAGAGAAGAGTGAACAGTCCCGCTTAACCTGACTTTTCATTCAACAGTCTAAACTAAAGAAACTCCCACTAAGTCACATTGCTCTGTTCTGTCACTCAAACTCAGTTATCTGCCACAAACAGGTTATGCACACTTTGAGATATTAACTTTTTAATCAGTTTCCACAAACACTTATAAAGGCTAAGAAGCACTCGGCTGATTTCGCTTACCTGGAGGTGTTTCTCAGGAACTACAACTGGCCCACATCTTGTATGGTCTGCGCAGGCTCCTCGGCAGTATCTGTGAGGGTCAGCTTTCCTCCTCAAATACTGGTTTGTCGCACACTGCCTTCAATCAAACGTGAAGGACAGTCAGGACTGCTCTTTTATTAAAAAGAAACTATAGAATAGTCTTACAACACCCACCACCACCACAATACGGGTATTTAACATAACTTCCATGGTGAGAAGTGTTAGCTACCCTGCCCTAGGGGACATAACGCTTCCAGTTAATGGAGTATCCACAGGTTCAAAAAGACATTAGGAACAGGTACAGAAATGGGGGTGCAGATACAAGGAAACAGGCAGCATGTATACCCTTTAGCACACCCAGTACAACAAACGTAGATGTTGGTCACAGAAAGTTTGCAGATTTGTGTATGCTTCCTCAACAGCATCTGCTACCACCACCACTGGGTCAGATGGGCCACTGGTCTGATTCAGGAGGGCACTTCTTATGCTCTTACTCTATTTTGATTTTAAAGGCTATACAATACAATGCTAAATATCAAATACAGCAAATGTTTTTCAACAAACTTTCACATACCTGCTTAGTAATATAGTACCCGTGGATTTGCGCACTTGGAATGTCTTCTCCAGATAAGATATAGCTTGTGGAAAAAGTTTGTTCTGAGTAGAAAAATAATTAAAGTCACTCAGTAGCAGTACAGACGTAACTCATATTAAAAGCATTATCAAGTTACATGAAACTTGCTAGATGCTGTGGTATAGCAGAATAGCAAAAATCCAGATTTTCTAAGAAGTTAAATTGTTATCAATGTATTTAGGAAATTTTTTTTTTCAGTATTCCCATATTTTGTTATTGGAATGACAAAATGAGAATGGAGACACTACTAATCTAGAATGCAGGGCTTCAAAGAGGCTTTAAAAACTATATACGTATTGCTCACTGAAAGCTTTGCACCTTGGGATATAGCAAACACCTGCCAAACAACATTCGACAGAACACTGGCAGCACTTGGAATGTAGGCATAATCTGCACACAAAACCTTGGTTCCTGAACTACAGGATATGAAATTACTGGTAATCAAAGCCTTTAATTAAACTGGCCTTCAAATTTATCCATGGAATAAAATATGAACAAACAAAAAGGAGAGGCAAGTACGACATACCTTTATGAGGTGTCTTTTCTCAGGTAGCAAACTATATTTAAAAGGAAAGCCAAAACAAACAAGCTCTAGTTAGCAGGAATTCCATTGTCAGATATGAAGAAAAAAAAAAAAAAGTTGCCACAACATTATACTCACGCCTCAATGCTTCTGTCATATATAATCTTAATTCTTAGTTGTTGATCCACGTTTCTCTTCAAGACGTGATTTTCCTTCAGAGGAACCTGATAGACAACCTGGCAGGGCGAGGAAAAAGCCCTGGATTAGGCGGCTCACCCGGAGCCACAGCAAGGAGCGCTCCCAGGCGCCTCACCCCTCGCCGGCCTGAGCCTCTTTTCGCCTGGTTTTAAGCGGAGCCTCTTCCAGCCCTCTCCTCCCCGACCCTCTCCTCCCCGACCGCCGCGCCGGGCCGTCCGAAGTCACCGCCGGTACCCGCGCCGCGGACCACACTCGGGGGGCCGCGGGGCCAGACCTCACACAGATCGGGCCGGGGCCGCTGTAAGGGGAACAGACCCAGCAACGGGAGCGGGAAACGGAGCTCCCCAACCCCCGCCGCCGTCTGAACTGCTTAAGCCGGTGCATCATCCCCTTGGGAGCAGGAAGGAAGACAGGGACAGTGCAGCAGGACGGTGGCCACGGCTTCCAGAAGGGC